>JABUQX010049963.1:12500-22500 GCA_015478945.1 Trachelipus rathkii
TAAAAGATCATGATTAACTGTCTGTCCTGAAGGTCAATTCCTTGTGCACAATACAGGCTGTCGAAAAAAAAACAAAAATCAGTGTTTTCACCTTGGACTTGCCCATACGTGCTTTCTTCGGACCGAGGATCATTTTTTGTGTGCCATTCTACTTTGGCCGTTTGGTCTCGGATCGTACTCAAAAGCCACCATTCATTGTCTATTATAACTTTATCCAAAAAATTGTGCTCCATTTCCAGTCCTTTCAAGTCAATCTTGACAAATTTTGACCCTGTGTTCGTTTTCTGCTCCACAGACAAGTCTTTCGCCACTAGTTTGCACAAAGTTTTCGCATGTGCAAATGGTTCGTTAAAATTCTATGAACATTTTTATCCAAACCAGTTTCTTCTGTAATCACTCTGACTGAACCCGGCGGTCTCTTCTCCATCCAGCTCTAACCACTTCCACATTTTCATCGTTTGTTGAGGAAGAAATTGGTCTTCCACAACGAGGTCGTCTTCAACATTTTCCCCTCTTTGAAAGCTTTGTGCAACTTAAAAACCATAGTTCTGAATAGAGTGCCATCTCAATTACAGCTTCGTTTACAAGAACAAATGCCTCTAGTGGCAGACTTGTTACTTTTCAAACAGATTTGAATAGCGTACCGCTTTCAGTATTTTACCTGCATGAAAAACGTAACCGATGAAAACACGCCTACACCAAAAAGATGTAGTGAACAACGTATACGAGGTTAAAACACATACTATACATAGACAGATGTAGTGCAAGACTGACTTTATAAATCTGGTTAAAACTGGTATAGATATGTAGCCTAGGTAACTAGCAGAGCTGGGCGTTGCGCCACCAAGTTGCGCCTATGCGCCTACCTATGCGCCTATGGCGCACTATTAATTCGTAGGCGCAAAGGCGCATAGGCGCAACAATTTTTAAAAAGGCGGACTAGGCAAAGGCGCACAGCCAATTCTTGTGCCGCCTAATAGCCGCGCCTATGAACAGGAAAAAAGCATTTTTTTACCCTTAAAGGTTAGAACTTAGAAGCATGGCTAACGTATACCTACATTGACTAACAATTATATATATAAATATACTATATATATATATATTATATAATATTATATAATATAATAATTATAATATATAATATATTATATATATTATATATTAATATATATATATATATATATAATATATATATTATTATAATTATATATATATAATATATATATATATATTATATAATATTATAATATATATATATATATATATATTATTATTATATATTTATATATATATTATATATATATTCATTATATATATAACTCGGTTCAGTAGTTCTTAACTACAAGTAAATTGGCAACTATGGCTCTCGAGATTTTCAACTTCGCGTCTGCAGCGCTCGTGCTGAACCTCCTGGGGAAAACATGGATCACAAGGACATGGAGGAGGAAAAGGACGTGAGATTAGTTTACGGTGTTTTTTAATTACAAAAATAATAAGTTGTGTTTTTCCTCCTTTACAAGACTGCTTTTATATCAGCACTAATAAAGTTTACTTTGCAAAGTAAATTTCAGCGAACATCCACCAGCCGGCGAAAAGTCGTAGGCGCAATGGCGCGATAGCCGCAATAGGCGCTAGCGCTTGATGTGAAAAAAAATTGGCCGCATAGGCGCCAAGCGCCACTAGGTCCGCGGCATAGCGCCTAGGCGCAGGCCGCCACTCAAAAAAATTTATAGGCGCGCCCAGCTCAGGTTACTAGCTACCCACTCGTATATGTCACGGAGGACTACATTACTCAGTCGTTCATGGGGATATTCAGTTAAACTTAACTTTTGGGGACAGAGGAGTATTATTCATGCATCAATATGTCCCTTCCTCCTGCTCACTCTCGTTCCTAATCTGCTTTTGGGTAGCCGTTTTATTTTCAAACTTACTCATGCCTCATTATTGGGAATGACATGCTCTCTTGATATGAGATATTTAAGAGCAGTATAATAATATATGTAATCAATATAATACAAAATTAGTCCCATGAACCTTTTCAAAGATGGAATCCACAAATCCTAAAGTAATTAGGACTTCCTATGGAAATATGTTATGTTTTAATTATTTCTTTTAATGCGAAATTTCCCATTCTAATAGAGAAATATTTTAAAAAAAAGAAAAGATTTTTTTATATGTAAAATTTTTTTTTTAATTTTATTATAGTAATTATGCACGTCTATCAGAAGAATTAGGAACACGTGTCTAAAGATATAAATATATGAATTTTCTCTTACATTTGAATAAATAACAAATTATGGATTATTTTGGATTATTTATTCTAGATTTGTAATTGAACTATGTAATAGATGAGGTTTATAACCACCACACCGAAAATACACAAAAATATGCTTTATATATGGCTTGCATAGAGCACAATTTTGGGATAGTAAACTGTTTAATTATAAGATGTGGAAAACATTGGCAACTTTTCTTGTATGAAACTAGATGGCAAATGAATGGATTTTATAAGTATTTTTTATTTTTTAAAGTAAAATAAATGGAAATTAAAGTAAATAAAAAAACTATAAAAAAAGTTCCGTTGTTCCTCAAATTAAAAAACAAAAAACTACAAAAAATTTCGTTGTTCCTCAAATTTAAAAACAAATTCCATTTCGCAATTTCTCATAATCCGAACAAAAAGGGGCGGAGACATACAAGAGGGTTGCTAATATACTACGGGTTTCAAACCTTCTTTTTATTTTAACTTTTTTTTAAATCCACTTTTGTTTTAATTTTTGTTATCATCAACTTTGTCAGAACAGTAGTATTACTAGTCGGTGTTCTTAGGAGGGGGAAGTGGCTATGCCTTTCTTTCTTTCTAAAAGTAATTAATAGGAGACATCCAAGAGAGTAGATAATTAATATAAGACGGGTTTCAAGCCTTCTTTTTTTTAACTTCTTTTAACTCACCTTTATTTTAATTCTTATTATTATCACCTTTATTAAGGCAGTAGTCATAGTAGTCGGTGTTCTTAAGAGGGGTAAGTGGCTATGCCTTTCTGTGTTTCTAAAAGTAATTAATATAAATAAAAAAATAGAAAGAACTTCAGGTAAAAACAAGGAATTTCAGGTCACGGAACAACTCCTTTTAACCTCAAAAACATTGCATGGGATTCCCCGATGAAGATCATCCTCCGGTCATGACCTGAAAAATAACTGAAAATTATCTTATAACATAATAACAATAAAAAAAAAATAAATAAACTAAAAAAATACAAAAGTGAATTAAAGTTTCATTTAATATTTTTTTTTTCTATCGTTAGCAGCAAAGTGGATGATTTTTTATTATAAGGAATAATTTTTCCCATTGAGGTTTTAAAATAATGAACTTTGGTATGAAAGCAGATGGTTATACTATATATATTTATATATAATATATTAATATATAATATATATTATACTATATATATTATAATATATATTATATTATATATATATATATAATATATATATATATTATAATTAATATATACTATATATATATATCTATCTTTATATTTTATTATATCTTTATATATATATATATATATTATATTTATATATATTATTATTATATATATCTCATACTATATTATATATATATATATATATATATCTGTAATATATATATATTTATATTATTATATATATATATTATTCTATATATTTATATTTAATTATTATTTTATATTATTATTTTATTATATTATTATTATATTATTATATATTATATATATATTATAATATATATATCAGTATTATATATATTTTATATATATATATATTAAATATATATATTATATATACAGTATATATATATATTATTAATTATATTATTATTTTATATTATATATTTTATATATATATATATTCTTATATATATTATATTATATATATTATGTATATTATATATATATATATATATATATATTATTATATATATAAATATTTTTATATATATATATGTTTATTATAAAAAAATTATAAAAAATATAGTAAATATATATTATTATTATTATATATATTATATATAATTATTATATATATATATATATATATATTTTATATATAATTATATATATATATATATATCGGTATATATTATATAATAAAAAATTGAAACACCGGTGTTTCTCGTCCGATCAGCGAAGTTAAGCAACGTTGAGTCTGGTTAGTACTTGGATGGGAGACCGCCTGGGAACACCAGATGCTGTTGGCTTCTTATGGGGACGTGGATGGCCTAGTGGTTAGAGCTTACTGTTAACTCAGCAACGCGGAGTCCAGTGTTCGAATCCCGCTGATGGAGAGTAAAATCTCCTGTGACTCATTCATTTCAAAATTGATTGAATATTGATTGAGCTTAGACGTTGTCTTGGATGGTCGCAGAAAAGTAGAGGGATGGAGAAGAAAGAAGAGAGAGCAACAAGGAATGGGGGAAGCGCAGGAGGCTGAAGAAATGATATTACACCTGGTTGGAAGAATATTTGCTGGGAGAGATATTGTAAAGAAGAAGATTGCATTGAATAAATAAATTTGAAGCAGATATGAAATTTGAAAATTAATATTTTTGTATTTGGTTGGCTTATTTTCGATGAATAAATAACTTTTTTTGCTTTTTAACTAAAAATTGGATTGCCAAAATTTTAAAGTTGGT
This sequence comes from Trachelipus rathkii, assembly GCA_015478945.1. NCBI lineage: Eukaryota > Metazoa > Arthropoda > Malacostraca > Isopoda > Trachelipodidae > Trachelipus > Trachelipus rathkii. Next base: position 17,176 of record JABUQX010049963.1, read on the forward strand.
TCTCTGCTCTGATAATTGTTTTTAAGAAATGTAATTATTTAAATTTTTATTTCCATGCTTAATAGAATATTTTTACTTTTCAAATGTATTTAAGAGAATTTGAATTTGGTGTAAAAGATATCATTCCCATTGAAGAGGGTCTCTTATAATAGTGATAGTGATTGATGCTACAATAATTAATATTATATAATTAGTGATGATAGTGTTATGATGATATGGTATAATGTAATCATAGTGTTTTATGTTAATGATGGTAAGTAATGGATATGTGGCAGTGATGGTATTGATAGTAATAATGATATTATGATAGTGATGATAAAGAAATTGGTAATAATGTAATAATAATAATGGCTGTGATAATAATAATAGTGATGGTAATAGTGGCAGTATTATAATAATAAAGTAATATTAAATATTATTATATATTTTATATAGTATAATATATCTATTATATATATATTTATATATATATATATTATATATATATAATTATATCATATATATATATATATAAATATATATTATATATATGTATACCTATATGTTTATATCTATATATATATTTTATATATATATACTATATCTAATATATTTATATAATATAAATATATATCTATCTATATATATAATATATACGCAATATATATAATATATTATATATATAATATATATATATAAATATATCTAAACATAGACATAACATCATCAACATCGTATATAATAAATATACACATATATATCTCTATATATATCAACCTACAACATTATATAATATATATACATAGTAATTATATATTTAAATTATTATATTATATTCTAATACAAAAATAGTTATTAAAATCATTTTAAAAGTATTTATAATTTATGTAATATGTACTTAGTAAGGGTATATAGAAATATATATAAAGGTACATCTGAGCATTAATAATAGGCTATACATATATCATATATATAATTATTATATATTTATATATATATTATATAATATATTATATATATTAATATTTCCTATATTCTTTCATAATATAATTTATTCTAATATCTTTTATTCATTCATAATATATATATTAATTGTAATTATTATATATATTGTGTAATATTGTGTATCCTTATACCTTACTTATGAGACGCAAGGAAATATCTCTTAACATGTTATGTAATATTCTATTTGATGTTAATTTTAATTATATAATATCTTCTATTATATATTATATATTTATTATCTTATATATTATTATTTATATATTATATTATATATATACCTATGTATTATACTATTTATATCATTTATATATATATATATGTGTCTGATATATATATATTATTACTAATATATATTATATTATATATATATATATTATATTTATATTTGTGTATATATTGTGTATATTATATATTATATGATATATTGTATATATGTATGTATATTTGTATATATATGTGTATATCTGTATATATATATATATAAGTATTTACTTCCCATGTTTATTGTTAATATGTGTATATATATATTATTATATATATATATATATTATATTATCATATATATATTATTATATATATATAGTTCGTCCAAATTTATAAAAATGTTGAAATAAGCTACAGGATGTATGGATTTATATTTCATGTTATATTTTTTTAAATTTTTTTATGTAATGCTATTTATTTTTTCAAAGCCCGGATAGCTCAGTGTTTAGAGCTCGCCGACCAAGCGAGGGTCCGGTTTCGCAACTGGTCGGGTGGGAGACTGTGAGGCTATTCTCTCTCCTTGGGCTTGGCTCGTCTGTCTCTGGACGTTAAAGGTACCTTCCTTTATGGCCTAAATTCCGTGTTTTTTTTATCTCTGGTAAAAAAAAAATTATATATATATATATATATATAATATATATATATATATATATATATATATTATTTATATTATATATATCTTATATATATTAGTGTAATCAGCTTGAATTTGAATAAACCAAATAGATGTGCCTGATACCTCTACCTAGGAGGCCACCCACTAATTATAATTAATACTGGAAGATTGTTTTTTCAATGATTTTTAATTAAGTCCTTAAATCTTATTCTACCTATTTTTATTATTTTTAAAAAATTAATAGAATAATAATATATAATAATTAATATAATAATATATAAATATTACTAATAATAATAATACTATTAATATAATAATAATATGCTAATGATAACAATAAAATCGATAATATAATGCTAATAATAATAATTAATAATAATAATAAGTAATATTAATATAATATATAATATATACTCTCAATAATATAATATAATAATAAATTATAAATATAAATATATAATAATATAATATAAGACGACTAATAAATATAATTAACACACTGTACTATAATAATAAATAATTAATATAATAATAAAAATAATAAAAATAATATAATATAATAGAAATATAATTATAAAAATATATATAATATAATTATATAATAATAATCTAAATAATAATTAATGTATATTCATAATAATCTAATATAATAATTTTCATTAATAATAATAATAATAATCATATAATAATAATAATAACTATAATAATAATAATAATAATATATAATTAAAATAATAATATAATATAATCTGTGAAAAATATATAATAATAATTATCAATAAATAATAAAATAATACTAAATATAATATATAATATAATAATAATAATAATAATAATAATAATTGCTTGACAAGTTGTAAAAACAAAAAATTAGCTATATATGGAATTTTTAAAATTCAGCTAAGTTTGCCAGCGATAAAGAATGTTTCAACTTGTAAATGCACAACATTGACACACATTTCAATCATACCTATTTTATTTAAAATATAATAACAATTTACAAAAAGAAAAAAGACTTACAATTTTAAAAAAGAAAAAATTCGATATATCCTATAATATATATTTTATATTTATACTATATACTATATATATATATTTATATATATATATTATATTATATATATTTATCTAGTGCGACTCAGTTCTTTAACTGCTCTCTCTCTTTTTCTTAACACAATATCTCTCTTTATTTATCTCTCACTCTCTTTCTCTCTCTCTCTTCTCTCTCTCTCTCTCTCTCTCCCTCGTCTCCTATTTTATATTATATCTTATACTTTATATATATTATATATATTATAATATATATATATTTATATATATATCTATACCGATATCTATCGACATACGTCTGGCAAATATAAAAAAATTAATATCCCATTTTCCATCACTTTACGAATGACTTTTCCCTACACACTACATTTCTGCTATCTACAGAAGACCACTATCCAATGTTTTTCATCACAATTACAACACCCCAAACAACTTATATTATTATTTATAGTTATATTATTAAAGTTATATTATTATATATATATACTAATTATATATATATATATAATGATATTATTATATATTATATATATAATAGTATATAATATATATTTAAAATAACTTTAAAATAATATCACTTAATTTTATTTATAAGGGTCTTAATTAAATTTTACTATAATTAACATGTTATTATCAAGAATCTTTTGTTAAAGCTCTAGTAACCCATAACCCATTTTTATTTTTAAAAATTTTGATGAAAATATTAGCGTATCCAATACATTATTTATATTAACTATGATATCCTAAATTTAATGGAAAATCCTACTTTAAAAATGAAAATATTCAATGAAGAAAATAAAAATAACCAGAAAAATTCTACAAATTTCTTTTCCAAAATGTTCAATGCTATTCATTTTAATAAAGAAGAAAAGTGCCTGCGTAACACTATGAACTAACCTCAAAGGATAAAGTCAAACTTTACCAGGTCAAATTAACTATCTTTCTCCTTCACTATAAGAGATACTCCACCCGAAAACTTTCACTTCGTGTATCACTTTAATTGCCCTGAGTTAGACTGTACGTCGATATATATTGTTCACACGACGAATGGATTGTTGGATATTGCATATCAACGTCGCTTCAAATCCAGTAAAGTCTTTGCACATTTCCACACGAAACATGACTAATCAACCATAGGTAATATTTACAAACATTTTACAATCTTATACGCATCATGTGAAGTCCAGAAATTGAAGATCGCGGAGGCCTTCTACATCAAATGTCGAAGATGCGAAATTAATATAAAATTCAATGAACCGTCGTTAAAATAAAAAACATAATAATAATAATAATAATAATAATAATAATAATATATAACTAATAATAATAATAATAATTAATATTAATAATTAATAATAATAATAATAATATACTAATAATAATAATAATAATAATAATATTAAAATAATAATAATAATAATAATAATTAATAATAATAATAATAATCAATAATAATAATAATAATAATAATAATAATAATACGAATAAGTATAGTTTGCAGCCGACAGTGTTCCTTAAAAAATGTATTTTTGCGGTTTACCTCAGTGTGAGTTTTGCCTTTACATGTCCTACTAAAATATAACCTGGCCAGTAATTCGCAGATGTATACAGCATGTTTCAATATAGAGATAATAATAATTAATACACTTTTCAAAGTAGTTTCAATAACATATAACAATTAATAATGATAATATAATAATAAAATAATGATAAATAATAATAATAAATAATAATAATAATTATAATAATTATATAATATTAATAATAATAATAATAATAATAATAATAATAATAATAATAATAATAATAATAATAATAATAATAATAATAATAATAATAATAATAATAAGAATAATTTAATAATAATAATATAATAACAATTAATAATAATAATAATAATAATAATAACTAATAATAATAATAATAATATTACATTAAAAGAATATATATTTATAGATATAAATTAATGGGCAACATTTGGAACAAAGTGAGCATAATAATAATTTAATAATAAACTCTCCTTAAAATTAAACACAACTTTTTATGATTCCAATTTATGGAATAATATTTCTTTAAATGATAAAACAGTAAATAATTAATCAATAACACATGATTAATAATATATTACCAACAAGTATTAGTAATATTAAAATAATAATATAATATAATACATAATAATAATTTAATAATAATACATAATAATAATAATAATTAATAATAATAATAATAATAATAATTATTTAATAAAATACATGATAATAGTAATAATTAATATATAAACAAATAATAATAAATAATAATAATAATTAATAATAATAATAATAAAATAATAATAAATAATAATATAATAATAATAATAATAATAATTAATTAATTAATAATAATACATAATAGTAATAATAATTTAATAA
>JABUQX010049963.1:30000-35000 GCA_015478945.1 Trachelipus rathkii
ATCCACGTCCCCAAAAAAGAACGCTTCAAGTGTAGTTTTTAAAGCACCCGGTTTTCTCATCCCATAATTGCTGAGTACTCAAAGTTTGAGAGTTTATGTAGAAAGTTTTTGAGATTTAATATATAGAATATTTTAGTTAAAGTCATAGAAAATGAATGAACTTCTCTATAAAGACTGTAAATAAAGACTAACGATTTCGTAACTCGTTCTGTTCATTCGAAGAAGTGGTAAATCTAAAGGTAGACTAAAATGTATCACTGCAAGTACTAGCTGTTGGGAGCACCAAAATGAAAGAAAACTCCACCTCGATAAAAGATGACCCGTTCCTGCGAAGGACTTGATGCGAAAGAACAGGATACATTGATCAGAAGGTGGTCGGAGAAACCTAGAGTAGTTAAGAGTGTAATAAAATATTTACGGAGACAATCAGGAATACAGTTATGTAGCTGCAATGATTCACCAATTTTGTTATAAACAGAATTAGTGGTTGAATTGGCCCACCTGCATCTGGAAGATTAGAGGAAAGTTACTGATAGTATTCAATTTAGAAGTTACCAGTAATAATAATGACTTCAGTATCAATAGAAGAACAGTGGGTTTATTCTATACTTGGAAGATAGATAGTCGTAAATGCTAGTATATATATATATATATATATATATAGCATATATATATAAGCAGTTATATATATATATATATATATATATATATATATTTATAAGATCAAAATATATATATATATATATATATATAGGCAAACATCAAATTAATTATATCCTAATTTAAAGTGATATAATTTACACTTTTATTATTTATTTTGAACTTTGTTATGTAACAAAGTTATAAATAAATAAATTATTCGCAAATTCTATTTGACTTCATTAAAGGACTAGGAATATTCTTGAACCTTTACCTTTCTTTTTTTTTATATATATTATATATATATATATATATATATATATATATATATATATATATATATATATATATATATATATATATATATATATATATATATATATATATATATATATATATAATTTACATCTCACGAGCATAGCCCAATTCAAGGATAGGTACTTGTCTAGGTAATGGTTACCTAGGATCCACCAAGGGATCGAACCCAGGCTCTATACCCCATGACTCTGTAGCGCTCCGTCTATTATATAATAGACGGATTTGCAACACATTTTCAAAGTTGTAAGCTGTGACCTCTCCCGACATCTATGTTAAAAATGCATGTTGTCAACCTGATCCGAGTTACAATGACGAAAAATGGGTTTCTGAGGGAACGTTTTCGTCCTAATAAAGAAAAAAAATATTGTTGTTTAAATGCTTTCAAAGATTAAATAAGAAATTACCGTACAGTTGGGGAAGAACCATCCCTGAAGATGAAGAAATAAAAATAAATTATTTTGCTGCTATTGATCGATGAATTTTCTCTTGGCGTTATTCCGCGTCGACGAGCGTGAGTCTTCATTGAAATATTAAGGTAACAAAGTAGTTGATTTGTATATGATGATAAAAGTAACAGATTGTAGCACATTGTTGAAGATAAATAAAGGAAATATTCCAACCAATTTGTTCAGTTTACTTGAATTGTACTCCCAGTAGTGTTCAGACCGAACATTTCATTTAGTGACCAGTACGAGACTAGAAAACAGTATTGTCATAATATAGTAGTTTGAGCATAGTTAGAGGCAGTTCAGTTTATAAATTAATTTGTCTTTCATAGAGTTCAAGTATTTAACAATCTGTTTTAACCTCTGTTCATAAATAGGTGAAGAATATTGGAAACAGCGATTGGTGGTAAGCATGATGAGTTGGGAACTCGTTCCAGCATGTTGATAACGTGTTCAAACTCTGCAAAAACATGCATGTACGACACCTGTGGTTCTTTTCTGTAAAAGTAATTATAGAATTTTAACTCACCACTAAGAAAGTAAGTGGCTCAAAAAAAAAATAATAAATAAAAATAAAAAAATAATAAAAAAAAACATTTTAGTTATTTACTTTTAATTTTAAAAAAAATGAAAGAAAAAAAGAAAAAAAACATTTTGCCACTACAGTTTTAAAATTTTAAATTTATTCGAAGTATTTTAGATTAAATTTGAAAATCTTTTACTGTTGCCCAACGGTAGAGAGCTTGTGTCACTTGGCAAACGACCAGGGTACGAACTCTCGCCAAGATCCTTAATGTCAATTACAGATATCCAAAGTAGTTCCCCTCCTAGAATAGGGCAATGCCCTTGTGGTGCGAACATTATTATTATTATTATTATAATTATTATTATTATTATTATTATTATTATTATTATTATTATTATTATTATTATTATTATTATTATTATTATTATTATTATTATTATTATTATTATTATTATTTTATTATTAATATTATTATTATGATTGTTATTATTATTTATTATTATTATTATTATTATTATTATTATTATTATTATTATTATTATTATTATTATTATTATTATTATTTATTATTATTATTATTATTATTATTATTATTATTATTATTATTATTATTATTATTATTATTATTATTATTATTATTATTATTATTATTATTATTATTATTATTATTATTATTATTATTATTATTATTATTTATATATATATATATATATATATATATATATATATATATATATATATATATATATATATATATATATATATATATATATATATATATATATATATATATAACAGGAATATTAAGTGCTTTATATTTTTTAACATTGTTATACACTTTAATTTATTCTGCAAGCTTTGTTAAAATTTTTACCCAATTTAGCCATTACTAAATTTAATTATATTTTTTTTTACGAAAAATTAATAAATATTTTCCCGGAAATATTTTAACAAAAAAGTAATAATTAAATATATTATTTTTCCTAATAAATTTTTTTATTTTTTATTTTTTTATTCATTTATCTTTTAATAGAGTTTGCTTATTTTTAGTTAAATCAGTTTCTTTATTATTATTATTATTATTATCATTATTATTATTATTATTATTATTATTATTATTATTATTATTATTATTATTATTATTATTATTATTATTATTATTATTATTATTATTATTATTATTATTATTATTTTTATTATTATTATTATTATTATTATTATTATTATTATTATTATTATTATTATTATTATTATTATTATTATTATTATTATTATTATTATTATTATTATTATTATTATTATTAAACAAAAGAGCATGAAGGGATATATATATATATATATATATATAAATATATATATATATAGGTGTTAAGAGTATATATATATATAGTATTGTTATTATTATTATTATTATATATATATATATATATATATATTATTATTATTATATATTATTATTATTATGTTATTATTATATATATATATATATATATTATATATTATTATTATTATTATATATATATATTATTATATATATTATTATATATTATTATTATTATTATACATAGAGCCGTATATATATATATATGTTATTATTATATATATATTATTATACATAGATATAGTATATATTAGATATATATATATATATACATATATATATATATAGTTAGGTTATTATATATATATATATATACATATATATATACATATATACATATATATGAATCTGTTTCCATGTGTTAAACTAAGCAAATTCTCCTCTCTCTCTCTCTCTCTCTCTCTTATATATATATATATATAAGAGCATATATATATATATATATATATATATATAGTATATATATATATATATATATATATATATATATATATATATATATATATATATATATATATATATATATATATAAAGACTCTAAATGGTAAAATTATCAAGACAAGTAAGTAATGTCCAAGAATGAATAAGAGGGAGGAAGTTATTATTGGTTTTTTTTTCTATTTTGTCTATTATTTGGTTATATTTTGTTACTTGTTATATAATTTGTATAATTGGTGGGAGTTCAGTAAAGTTAATATAGGTTACTATGTCAAAAATGTTGACAAATTAAATAGCTATAGGTTGTGATTTCGCACTGAATTTTTTTTTTTGTAATAGTAGGAGTATTTTTATATTGCCTATAACAACAGCATATGAAGTTGATAATGTGATTAAAAGTATTTAATATTCATTCAACTTGTATGGTATTTCATTGAAATATTAAAGCTACTAATGAATACGATTTACCTTTGCTGTGTGAACTGTATCATAAAATCTATTATGAATGGAGCTTGTCCTGCATTTCCTACATAACTTAAGTTTGTGAGAGTCAAAACCTATATTTAAAAGTTTAAAACTCAGTTTTATTGAAAATTATCATCCTATTTCCATTCTTCCAGGGGTAAGTGAAATTATTTGAAAAATTGCTTGCTTATACAATATATTACATCTTCTGTGAATCTAACTTTATATCGCCGAGGCACTTTGAGATTTGGAAAGAGCATTGTGCCTCAGAACGCAGAGACAATTCTTGAAATCTTGGAAGAGAAGATATATGATTGTTCAAAAAAATGTATTTTCTGTTTATGCTTATTGATTATAGTAGGTATTTTGATACGGTAATTATGAAATTTTACTTCATAATTTATCGTTATAGTATAAGGGAGGATACTCATGATCTGAAAAGATCTTACTTGGAAAATCAAATGAAGTTTGTTACTACTGGTGACAATTGTTACTATTGGTGACAAGAGCTCAGAAAAGATAACAATGAAGAGGGGGGGGGGGAGTTCCCGTAAGGGAGTTGTTTGATCCATTTATTCTTTATAATTTCCACAAAAATATTTTATCATACTTGATATCTGACATAAAAAATTTTATGCATGCAAATGACACGGCTGTTATAAAGGGCATATTTTCTCCCTCAATTAAAAAAAAATAAAATTAAGAAACGGCGCAATTTTAATCTGTTAGTTGTTCTAAATCCCACTGAATGAGTCAAAGGAGATTTTATTCTCCATCAGCTGGATTC
>JABUQX010049963.1:40000-47500 GCA_015478945.1 Trachelipus rathkii
TATATATATATATTATATATATATATACATATATACATATATATGTGTGTGTGTGTAGGTGTGTGTGTGTGTGTTATTGGCCCAAGCAGAGGAACCTGATCTTCTTCAGTTGTATTTATCTCTTTTTGCATAAATGGCATCTCAAACAAAAACTTAAATGAAATATTGCATTTAAATTTTAATAGCTTACTATCACAGAAGTATGTTCATCATTTATCTACAAGTATATATATATATATAGAATATATATATACATATATATATATATATATATATGTTATTATATAGTTATATATATATATATATATATATATATATATATATATATATATATATATATATATATATAAGTGTTATGTTAAGAGCTTTATTTATTATTAAAAATCTATAATATTTTTAACTATTCTTGCTAACTTACATATATATATAGTTATTATATATATATATTTATTATATATTGGTTATTATATATACATATACATATTAATATTATTATATATATATTGTTATTATGCTATTATATATATATATAAATTTCCATATGTTATATTATTATTGTTATTATATATATATATTATTATTGCTATTATTAGTTATATATATATACATATACATATATTATTACATATATATATATATACATATTACATATATCATAATATGATATATATATATAATATATATTATATATAGTTACATGTATATTATATATATATTATATTATGTATATATACATATATATATGTTACATACATATATTATTACTGTTATATATAGCATATAGTTGTTGTTATGCTGAGTTGAGTTGTTACATTATATTATATATATTATTATTATTATGTTATATATATATATTGTTATATTATTACATATTATTATTATTATATTAGAGTTATTATTATATATATATTTTATGTTATAGAGTTATTATTATTATTATTATATATTATATTACATATTATATTATTAAGTTATATATATATATATATATATATATTATATATATATATATATATATATATATATATTATTATTATTATTATTACTTATATATATATATATATATATATTATATATATATTATTATTATATATATATATATATATATATTATTATTATTATTATTATATTATATATATTATTATACATATATATATATATATATATATATACATATAACATATAATATATATATATATGTTATATGATATATATATATATATATATATATATATATATATATATATATATATATATATATGATATATATATATATATATATATATATATATGCTTCCGTGTATATGTGCTATTTTTATTGTAAGTTACGAAGAGTGAAACATAATAATAAAAAAATATTTTTGGCTATCTTGTATTCTTAAATAACATTCCTCCCCACCAAAGAGAAGCTCGCGTGAATGCACCACTTGAGCATTACGAGTGAACCCTTCCTGAACCAAATTGGTAATCATGCCAAGAAAATATAAGAACGGCTTCAAATCAGACAAGTTAGAAGCACCCAAGTATACCAAAGCGTTTACCCATTGAATGAAAGGTATGTTACTGTTGAGAACTGAATAGATAAATCAGGACACAGAGGTAAGAAAGTCGTCTTAGATATCTAGAGAAAGAGCCTTAAATTACCGCATAATATATATATATATATATATATGCATATAAGTACGCTATATATATATATATAGTATATATAGAAGTAAGCAAATATAATAAGTGTAATACTATATAATATACAGCAAAGTAGCATGGCATACAGCAAGATACGTAGTGTACGAAAAGTAATGCGAATAAAGGTATGATAAAACAGAGCTCTCTTCATGTAAGTAATTGAACTTATGAATACATTACACAATATATATATGAGATATATACATATATAAGATGATAAGAATATAGAAGTACAATATTATTGTTATGTACATATATATATAAAAAGATATGATATTATGTATATATATATATACATATATGCTGACTGAGTATATATGAAAATGATAAAACAATAAAGAGTATAAACAACAGTAAAATACAGATAATTTAATTATTATTGTTTTTTCATATCTGGGATTCAGACTTATCCATAAACATGACTAAATGATACATTAGCATAAGAAAATAATATAATAATAAATGTAATAAAAATTATTTTAAACAATTTTGTAGAAAACTTATATTTGGATATAGTTTAAATAAATCTTAATCATCTGAGCTGCCAGCCTTTTAAATTTTTTACTGATTCTTTAAACAATCATACCTAGCATAAATAAAATATGCGTTCCATTAACATACTCATGTTGATATCTCCAAATGCAAAACCATGGATTGTACTGGAAACAATGAAATAGTATTAGATGTGTCTAATCTCTAATATATGGTGGTATAGCAGTAAAGAGTAAGGTATATATGATATATTTGGCTTACCTAATTAGGGTATATATGAAAGAAAAAGTACTATCTATCCGCAATGGGTATCGACCAAAGAGCCGTAAAGTAAAGTAAAGGTGTAATCCTATAAATTCCCTTTGAAACTTTACAAAGACGAGTCGAGCAAGAAAGTGGTTATAGAGCAGGTGGTAGAGCAGATGATAGAGCAGAGTGATGAGCTGGATATGATAGAGTGAAATAGATGGGCTGGAGCGTGAGCAGATAGAGTGTGGGAGCAGGCAGAGCGTAGTGGTAGATGTGAATGAGCACATGGTCTAAAAGTGAACTACTCTCAACAATGCCTGCCTCAGCGGGCAGCACTAGTATGTATCGGTTTGGCCCATTTAAAACTCAGCTTTCTAAATAAAAACTGAATCACTATTATTTTCTGTTGAATGTATCAACTCTGGTAAACCGCACATAACCCATGGTAGTTACAGATAGTAGATAGATAGAGTAATAGAGCATAAGATATATATATATATATATATATATATAAGGTTATTATTATAGATATATATATATATATATATATTATTTATATAGTTGCTATGTTATATATATATATATATATATTTATATACATACTCGTATATATATATATATATTACTAAGGTTGGTTATATGTTATTGGTTGATATGCTGGCTAAGGTTACATATATATATATAGTTATATATATATGTTATATATGCGAAGGATATATAAATATATATTTATATATATATATATATATATATATATATATATATATATATATATATATATATTCTTCCCATGGGTAAGCCTCGAAGTTGAGGCCGATGTAAAGCAGCTCTTACTGTGGCACAAGCTATCCTCGCTTTCAAAACCCCAATACTATCTGCAATGACCACGATTCTGCTAGAGGTACCTCAGAATCCTCTTTACTGTCGTTTGCAAACAGTTTGTAGCATTCTTAACTTCCTCAATATTCCTTATGATGGAGGCTTGGATATTCCCAGCTCCCTCCATTTGTCTGGACCTGTCCTCTCTTTCCAAATCCAGCCATCCTGCCGCCTTATTAAAGGCACCATTCTTTTCTCAATCTGCAGTTCACGGAGGATTGATTCCAGTGTTCACCGACAGCTCAAAAACAAGGGACGGTGTGGTCGCGTCTGCCGGATTTCCTGACAGAAATCTCTCCCATACCCTCCCTCATCATGCTCCAATTTTCACTGCAGAACAAATAGCTATTCCAGATACTTCCCTGATGTCATTCGACAAGGTCGTCTTCCATCAATTGATTATTATCCTGTTCTTCGACAAGATCTTCGATCTCTCTGGCAGAAGTGCTGAACAAATGATCAGAGAGGGCTAAAACTTAGAAATATAAAGTCAGATATAAGTAAATCATGGCACGCCTTCGCAATGGCCACACCAATATCACTCACTACCACTACATGTCAAGAATCCTCCCCTCACCTGCAAACTCTGCCGTCACAATGCTCCGCAATCTGTAAGTCACATCTAAATTTTATTGTCCTCATCTGAATTGCATCCGCCCTCGTTATTTTCCTACACTATGGTCCATAACACCATCTAATTTACCCCATGTTTTGCCTGAACCGTCCCACCCCAATAGTAACGTAATATTTTTCTACCTTCAGGAACTGTAAATTCTGAATGATATTTAAATAAATATTTTAGTAGACTTACATTTAAATAATTACGTTAGGAGTTATGGCTGACTGACAGAGTTGGATTGCCACCCTATCGTGACCCCTCCTTTGTGTGCCGTGGTAGTGTGACACCCACACCCACACCCACACCCACACCCACACCCACACCCACACCCACACCCACACCCACACCCAAACCCACACCCACACCCACACCCACACCAACACAACACAAACACCCATAGCAGCAGCATATACAGCAGCATGATAGCAAGAAGATATATATTATATGGTTATGGTATATATGGTAGTATATATATAAAGAGCATATATATATATATATATATTATATTATTATATATATATATATATATGTATTGTCTTTATACATACACTAAAAAAAAATTATATATATATATATATATATATATATATATATATATATATATATATATATATATATATATATATATATATATATATATATATATATATATATATATATATATATAAATATTTTCTATATATATATATATATATATATATATATATATATATATATATCTATATATATATATAGTATATATATGTATATATATATATATATATATATATATATATATATATATATATAGATATATATATATAAGGTTATTATATATATATATATGGTATATAAAGGGTGTCTCAAAATAATGTACTTACACTTTGAAAGACACAAACTTTATTTATAAACATAGTGACAAGTTTAAAGGTTTGAATTACAGAACATACATGTATTTAAAGAATCATGTTCTCAAATGTTCAAAATGATGACCGCCATTGTCCAGACACAGCTGATAACGCGAACCAATGGAGTCGCAAACGACATGAAACAGTTCATTTGGAATGTCGCGACATTGTTTTCTTTCGATTTCCAAATTCAATGCATTTATCGTTCTTGGTTTTGAGTGGTAAACTCTGTCCTTGAGGTATCCCCATAAAAGAAGTCCATTGACGTGAGATCTGGGAACGCGCAGGGTATTCAATACTACCCTCTTCGTCCAATTGTGTTTGGAATTGCTGCATCGAGGTGAGCTTACATCGCGATGGTAGTGGGAGGTGCTCCATCTTGCTGAAAGTAAATCACGTCGTTATCACCATACATCTCGTCAATGTGTGGACCGACCGACTCCTGCAGCAAGGTTAGGTACCTCTCCCCATCGACCGCTCCGTTAAATAAAAACGGTCCTATGATGGCCAATGCTAAAATCACACACCACACAGTTATCCCTGGTAGGTTTAAATGGTGTTCAGCTTTAACATGGGGATTTACAGAACCCCAGTAGGTACAATTATGGCGATTAATCGAGCCATTTAATTTAAAGGTGGCCTCATCGCTCCAGACAATTTTGATGGGAAACCCTGCATCTTCTGCACATTTCGCCAGGTACCATTCACAAAATTGAATTCTCCGGTCCGGATCGTCTTCACTGAGAGCATGGAGTAGTCTTGGTATGTAGCATTTCCAGCGTAGACGCTTCAAGATGCGATGGACGCTATCTTTTGAGATGTGTGTCTCCCGAGCCGTTTGTCGTAGAGATTTCTGTGGAGATTGGATGAGGGTTTCCTGTACCTGCTCTTCCTTTGCAGGGTTGGTGGATGTCCGTGGTCGTCCAGAACGTTTCTTGTTGACGTTGTGAACGGTTCCATCTGCTTCAAATTTCTCTCTGATGTGGGCAATGGTCCGGTGCGTTGGTGGCGGTTTATCGAACTCCCTTCTGAACCGTCTTTGCACTTCCCTGGCGTTTCCGGTGGTTCAATAGCATTTAAGGACAAACTTTCTCTCTTCAAAGCCATTAATCTCCTGCCATTCTGTTACAGTAGTTACACCTGAAAAAAACAAAGTAAATAATGTGTTGGGTGCCATTTTTTTGAGACACCCATATATATATAGAGTAGTGAGATAGTGAAGAAGAGGCACAGAGTATATAAGTTGGTTGTTATATATATATATATATATATATATATGATATATGTATAGTATATGATATATATATATATATATATATAAAACCTATTTTTAACAACAGTAATTTGAAATAAACATGTTGGCTTGAGTAATCCGGAAAAATCCAAGTGTAAAATCATATTATATATATATATATATATATATATATATATATACATAGAGCAGCAGTGTACATATATATATATATATATATATATATATATATATATATATATATATATATATATATATATATATATATATATATATATATATATATATAAGTATATATTTATAAATATATATATATATATATATAGTATATATATATATATAAGTTAAGGATAAAGTATATATAAAGTATATATATATATATATATATATATATATATATATATATGTATATATGTTATATATATATATATCAGTGAACTACTGTCGACTTCAAACACCAAAGTCATGCTGACGAAATTCTGCAAAACCTATTCTCCGTGACGCCCACTAGGAAATTTTCTCAGTATATATATATATATATATTACTAAGGTTGTTATATGATATATATATATATATGTATGATATATATATATATATGTTATACTAAGGGCATATGGAAGGGCGATATTATGCTATATATTAGTTATGCACATATAATATAAGTGTATGGTATATAGTTATATATTACATATTATTATTAGCATATATGTTATATATATAGATATAAAATATTAAGTTTATATATTACATATATGACATATAAAAATATTAGTTATATATATATATTATGCAGTTAATATATATAATATACACATATGCGAAAGAAGAGCAAAGAGCAGCAGCATAGCGCAGTGTGATAATAGTTGTTATATGGTTATATACATATATATATATATGCGTATATATATATATAAGTATATATATATATATATATATATATATATATATATTTTATATATATATATATATATATATATACAGATAAAGGGTGAGTTATATATATATATGTATATATATATATATATATGTATATATATGGTATAAGTATATATATATATATATATATATATATATATATATATATATGAACTTTTCTGTTATCCACATGCGTCTGTTTGTTTCTTTTTCATATATTGTTAATATATGATACTAACCAGGGCTGGGGATTTTTTTTTTATATATACATAAATGAATTTTTCATTTTTAATTTTTTTATTTTTTTTTTATTTTTTGTTTATTTTTTTCTTTTATTTTTATTTTTTTAGGCACAAATTGCTTTTTAAATTATTATTTTTTTTAATTAGTAATTAATCCTAATTATTACCTAATTAATAATAAGTTTAGTAAATATAATTATTATTTAGTTTAATTAAGATATTTTAATTATGTTTATGCTGTATAATTTCTGAGAGCTCTAATTTTATTTATTTCTTTA
>JABUQX010049964.1:0-5000 GCA_015478945.1 Trachelipus rathkii
AAGAGAAGTTCTGAAGATGATATGATAAGTCAAATTGGAGTGCCATTCTTTAAATAAATTAAATCTAACTCAACTCTCTCAGATTCCATATAATCATTCATTCTGCATATAATATTGATTCTCTTGTGTGGCGTCACATACTAATTCGAGTACCGCAATTAATTCCGAAATAAACGGCAATCGTTTGTCAAATTTATATTGAATAGAATATTATTAGAGAAGAAATCGTTACGTTAAATTCTCACATAAGAATAGCAATGACGCATTTTAATATCTCCTCCTCACCCTCTTTCAAAGAATACTTATAATCACGATTTATAAAATCATATACTATTATGAGTATATGGATACTCAGGTCGAAGAGACACTTACAGTGTGGCTCGGGACTGGCAACGAGCGAAAATCACATATGAGCACGCTATTGACTATATATTAGTATTGACTCGAGAGAAGGCGAGACATCTCCGTGATTAAACAATCTTTAATATTGTCTTGAATGGAATTTAACCCCTCATTCATTATTTCGTGAATTTCCCCGTGTGATACTATCTGTGGACAAGAGAGTAAGAAACTTCTTTGCGAGAAAAGGATGTTTATCGATATATCCGAGAGCAATCGATACAGATAGAAAGGCAACATTTTCGTTCGTTCTCACTCACAAGTTTAATATCTTCAACATGTTTGTATATATATATTTGAATACCAAATCACTGAAAGATGTGAGGACTATGACAAAGACTGTGAGTTAAATGAATAAGACCTTGTATGTGAAAAGTCAGCGATTTAAAAATCTTACAATAAAAAGTAAGAGGATTTATCTAATTTGAAAATAGGTCAACGAATTCTCACATAGAATAGAAGAGTCAATAGGTCAATATTGAATATAGTATAATATAAACAATACATACAGTAGTAATAGTATATGAATATATGTATATCATATATTATATTCATAGTGTAAATATAATTTGAATTTTTATATGATAGCAACCTTATAATAGGGCTATATGTGATAAAATATATAATATATATAATATATATATTAGCTGTCATCTTCAGAATATTAGTAATAGTATAATACTTAAATAGTAGTGCAGGCGGTAAAAAACGTGACGAGAGACAGAACAAATGTGAGTACACTTTCTCTATATCAATACGTAGAAAGTAGCGAAAAAAAATTGAAAAAGAAAGAATAACTGAAAGCCGACAACTATGGAGGAGTGAAATGCAACGTTAAACCCGGAACTACTCTCACTTTCACAACAACACAAGTCCACGCATCATATTAACAGAAACACGGCCACACACATGGAAACGTGTGATTCTTTGTGAGAAAATAATCATACTAAGTAAATTTATAGACACGTTTATTATGACTGGACCAATATCAGAAAGAGTAGAGCTCTATGAGAGAAAGATTAATTATGTATAAAGAAATGTACACGGTTTGCTGAGGAGGAAAGAGATGGAGACAATCGCTCGGGACTCAGCTGAACCTCCAAATAACTGAGAGCAGGTTGGCGTTTATTACGACTCTGAAACTCGCAACGACGAGACACCGGCGTAAAACATATAGTGTCAGTGGAGGATGTGGTAAACGGTGGGTGAAAGGGGGGAGAAATAAACTGTCGATTAAGAGATATACTAGATTATTAATTAACGACTTTGCCTATAAAGTGAATTTAACGTCAATATTAATCTAAAAGAAAAACTAATTATTAAAGGCTACCATATATCTCAACACATACCAGCCGGAACATACGAATGATAGTATATATATATATATATTAT
The DNA here is from genome assembly GCA_015478945.1 of Trachelipus rathkii. Taxonomy (NCBI): domain Eukaryota; kingdom Metazoa; phylum Arthropoda; class Malacostraca; order Isopoda; family Trachelipodidae; genus Trachelipus; species Trachelipus rathkii. Next base: position 1,792 of record JABUQX010049964.1, read on the forward strand.
ATTATATATAGTATATATAGTATATATATATTATATATATTATCATATTATATAATTATAAATAAATATATATATTATATATAGTAATATATTTTATATATAGTATATAATATATAATATATTTAGTAACAGCATGCAGCTATGCCACAGTATGTGCGTCGCGCCCACCACACATAAATTAACCATTTTAACGAAAAGGAAAACTGGGAAGCCAAACTTAAGTATAAGTTATGGATGCTTTCCCAATAATATTAAATAAAATAAATAAATAATATAAAAATATAATAGAATAATAGAATAAATAGAATAAATATAATAAAAATAAAAAATCATAATAATTAAGTAAATTAAATAAAAAAATACGACTAAATAAATAAATAAAATTACAAAAAAAATCGATAAATTCCGGTTTCAAATTTATAAAAATCTTCTAATATTTTGGTGGAAACCATTTAATACGTTTTTTTTTTTGCTTTAAATAAGAGAGGGATTCATAACTAAGCTTGATCGCGAGGCAAAAGGCAGACACGTTTCTCGTGTGCGACGTTGGTGATGATACCTAGAGTAATTTACTAATGAATCCTCCTCTAATAGGATATGGTCCTGTGGAAGCGTGAACTTTAATAAATCCTCTGTATATCAAGCGCAGCTATTGTGATTAGATAAGTATTACACAGACCGAGATCGGATGCGGACCCGTCAGCAGACAGAGGAAAAAAACGATTTCTGTTGTAATATGGGCCTTATTATTGCTTGTATATTATTGTTAAATAAAAATTAAAAGGTTAGTAAGATAATAATAAATAATAATAATATAATATAATAAATAATAATATATATTATAATAATATAATTAAATACAATAATAATAATAAAATAATAGTAATTAATAAAAATAATAAAAGTAATGAATAATAATTACAATATGAAATAGTATAATAAATAATAATAAGTAAATAATAATAATAATATAAACATTACTATATCACTGACGACTACTACTGATACTTCTCACTACTAATAAGTAATAATAGATTATAATATACTGAATATGAAATATAAAATATATGGTCTGTAATATGTCAATCTTTACTTATTAATTCCTGAATAAGTTTTTTTTTTTTTTAACTAAATAAAGGTAACTGAATCCCAAATATCATTTCGAGTGCGCGCTGGACGACGAACAAAGAGCACAGAATAAAAATAAAATAAGGCTGAATCAACTAAGCTTACCCTTCAAACGAAAGATAAAACCTAATACTCAATAAGGAGAAAATGAAACCTCGCCTCAAACTAAACTTTCACAACTAAGATCAATAACAAGAAACTACGCAAGCAAAGACAATGATTCAGGCATAGACAAAAACATTCATCATAACAAAGAACCTGCGCCAAGCAAAGGACAATTGATTCAATGAAACAGCAAACATTCTAAACAAAGAAACACTTATTTGCAAGTAAAGACAATAGATTCAGCTATAAACAGAGAGAGTTCACATAAACATTAAGAACAACGCCAAGCAAAGACAAATGTTATCCATTAATACAAACATTCACATACAACAGAAAACTTACGTCCAAGCAAAAGAAGAATGATTCACATAAACAGAACTTCACATATACAAAGATACGCCAAGCAATAGACTAAATTGGATCACATATAACAAAAACATTCTACATATCATAAGGAAATTACGTCCAAGCATGAAGACAAAAGTATTTACATGTATACAAAACGATTCTATAACAAATGATTATACTATACGCCTAAGCAAAGACAATATGGATTCACATTAAATCAACAAACATTCGGAATCACAAAATTTAATGCTCAAATTGTTAAATCAAAATGTGAATTGAACGTGAGGGAAGTCAAAATATTATTAAACATTTTATGTTCTTCTCTTACGACGCAATAAAACCTCTTCGTATATTGTCCAATAATGAAGCTTTCCTAAAAAGATATTGTGGGGGAAATCAATACGAACAAGAACATTAATAAGGAAACCGTTGGTGGGGAGAGGGAAATCATGGTTCAGGTTCTCCTCTCTCTCCAAATGAGCCAGAGGTCTATTCCCAGTTATTTTATGTTCAGTGATAGAAGTTGGTCTCTTCTTGGAAACTGAACTTATCCTTTTATAATATGATGTTTTTCATCACATATACGTCTGTGCTCTGGATTCTTCAGTTGGTATTATTATATATATATATATTATATATATATGTATATATATTTATATATATATGTATACTATATATAATTTTTATTATAATATATATATGTTATATATATAGTGTTGAAGCAATCCCGAAAAGGCCAGGCATGTAACTAAATAATCTAAGAAAGATCACGAGAAATTAAATATCAAAGAATATTTAGGACAGGAGACATTTTTACCCCCGAAATTAAAAAAAAATAAAAAAAATAACGCTTTTTAAAAAATTAATTTGTTTAAAAATGTGGAAAAAAGTTATTTTTTGAGAATCGAACATGCTCGCCTATACTTCCGACTGAGGAACCAAGTGCCGATATGTTGATTTTTTTAACTACGAATTCCTCGGGTAACACCTAAAACGATGATAGAGTCGGGTTTCTCGGGCCTACCAGGGGGAACGACGGGCAGTCCCCCCCTCTGTCCTCCGTCGGCTCGAGCCCTAAAGAGGATATAAAAAGAAAAATAATATTTCTCCAAAGCGTAAAAATATAATACTATTTGGTAACGAGAACTCGAGAACTAAAGCAGCAGGTTTCAAGGTCAATATCCGTCAAATCGAAAGCGTACAAGCGAAGTTAAGATTTTACTAATATGTTAAGATGTTATTTAATAATATTAGAATATAAATATAAATGTTTTTTAAGTTCTTCGATGAAATTACTCTGAAATACAAAATGTGTTTTTATTCCTTAGATTTATTGTTTCTAGTGTATCTTCTGAATCTTCGGATGCTGGACATTATATATATATATGAATAGTAATTATATAATAATATATATAATTATATAATTATGTATATTATATATAAATATTTATATCAGTATTATATATTATATATATTATAATATATATATATTATATATAAATTATATATATATATATATATATATATATATATATATATTTATAGTCATGGATGGGGAGTCGAGAAAAAATAACTCGACCTCCCGACTCGACTCCCAGAGTCGATTTTCAACACAACGACCTCCCGGA
>JABUQX010049964.1:12500-79841 GCA_015478945.1 Trachelipus rathkii
CCCGACAAAACGCGTAACCGCGCAGTCCTTCTTTTAAAGGGGCAAAATTAATAATGGGAAAGGCTCCATTTCCTTTTTATTTCATTTCATAAATACTTAAATATAACGATCAATATCCTCAATTTTAAATAATAATAAGTAATAAATAGTCCCACGAAATAACCGATAAGGGCTCTTCTACTCTCTCTCACACACACACACAGAACCACACACACACAGTCACACACATTCCCTCTCTCCTCCCAATACCGAGAAGTTTAGAAATAAACGAGAAGGCTCGTATGCTCCATGTGGGGTATTCGTCTGTATGAAAGCATATATATATATATATTATATATATATATATATATTATATATTATATATTATATATATATATATATTATAATATATATATATATATATATATATATATATATATATATATATATATATATAAATTCACATAAAAGAGACATTTGAAAGAAGTAAAATTGTTGTATACTAATCGTAGTGAGGTAGCAGACCCCGCATACTCAGTAAAAAAAATCCAGAGTAGAGTAGCCACAGAATTCCACAACACGGAATCAGCTGGAAATGATTAAATACACACAATGGGAAAGTGTGAGGTACTCAATCTCCTCCTATAGCTATACCAAAATATCAAAAATACTATCAAAAGACATTTTTATTAGATCGGTAGAGAATGTTTTTTTGTGCGGAGTCGGTATATAAAGTGCTGGAGCCGGTGTATAAAGTGGCAGAGTCGGTGTATAAAGTGCCGGAGCCGGTGTATAAAGTGGCAGAGTCGGTATATAAAGTGCCGGAGCCGGTGTATAAAGTGGCAGAGTCGGTGTATAAAGTGCCGGAGCCGGTGTATAAAGTGGCAGAGTCGGTATATAAAGTGTCGGAGCCGGTGTATAAAGTGGCAGAGTCGGTGTATAAAGTGCCGGAGCCGGTGTATAACGTGCCGGAGCCGGTGTATAAAGTGTCCAAGCCGGTGTGTAAAGTGTCAGAGTCGGTGTATAAAATGCCGGAACCTGTATATCAAGTGCAAAAGCCGGCGTATAAAGTGCTGGAACCGGTGTATAAAATGTCGGAGTCGGTGTATAAAGTGCCAGAGTCGGTGTAAAAGGGCCGGAGTCGGTGCATAAAGTGCCGGAGACGGTGGATAAAGTGCCATAGTGGGGCAATTTTAAAATGGAGGAGGCGTTGCTGGTTAGTTTAAAATGCTGTAGCAGGGACTTTTTCCCCCTATGTTCACTGCCCTATCCAAGAAGGACGAGAACTACCCTAGGTAATTTTTACGTAGGATATGGACAAGAAACCGAACCCAAACCCTCTGCCTCGCGACTCTCTTAATCTCCCGACAATTTACATAAACAAAAGGACATTGAGGTACGAGATGGGTTTTGTCAATTAATTTTATGTAAATTTTCTTTCTCACACAATTATACACACGCGCGCGCTCACACACACATACAAAAAAAAAAAAAAAAAAAAAAAAAAAAAAAAAAAAAAAACCTACAACCAATGTTTCTAAAATTGATGTACGAGAGATGGGTTTGTCAAATAATTTCATGTAAATTATTCGTGTAGAGTTTTACACTCCGATAATAATCCTTATCAGGGATAATCGTTACGAAGTAGATAAAAAAAATCACTTCTTTCAACATGTGTTAGTGAAAAATATTAAATTATTAAAATTATGATTATTAAATTATTAAATTAAAAAAATATATATTCTATGTGTAAGGAAAGAAATATAAAAAGTTACTCAAATTCTTTAACAGAAAACGGGTACATTTTTAATACAGGGCTTACTTAAGAGTAGGTATTCTTTTAAGGAATACCCACTCTAAGTGGGTGGGTGGGTGGGAAGGTATTCCTTAACTATTCTTTTAAAAAGATTAATTGAATTAAAAAAGAAAAAAAAACAAAAAAAACTTTGCCGTGTCTCAAAAGTTTTAACTATATTCGCACTATGAAATGACAGAATAAAGATAACAGGCACTAACGAGTTGAGGGTAGGATTGGCCAAACACCGGAATTTTCAGCACCGCACCAGGATTTTAAAATTGTGTGCCACACAGAACCAATGAGATGAGTCGGCTAACATTAGTTAAGAGAAACCTGCTGTAAGAGTGACAATAGAAACTCTACCGAAGTTAATAGGTTTTTGACCAAAGGTATAAATCGAGTAGGTAAGAATCCAGAAGGAATTAATCCAGTAGGTAAGAATCCAGAAGGTAAGAATCCAGGAGGTAAGAATCCAGCAAGTAAGAATCCAGTAGACAAGAATCTAGAAGGCATTAATTCAGTAGGCAAGAATCCGGAAGGTAAGAATCCAGAAGGTAAGAATCCAGAAGGTATGAACCCAGTAGACAAGAATCCAGAAGGTATGAATCCAGAAGGTAAGAATCTAGAAGGTATGAATCCAGTAGACAAGAATCCAGAAGGTATGAATCCAGTAGGCAAGAATCCAGAAGGTAAGAATCTAGAAGTATGAATCCAGTAGGTAAGAATCCAAAAGGTATAAATCCAGATGAACAGTGGAAGAAAAATAATCATATTGCAAACAAAGAAAATAGAATAATATAAGAACAGAGGATGATGAAGTAGTAAAGGGGGAAACACAGACTTGCACGAATAAGAAACAAAAATAAGAAAAAGTTCAAAAATAAAGGCTGGACAAATGAAAAACCATAAAGAAAAGTTTAAAACTATAGAGCGTGAGGTTGATGTACCAAAAACCACGAAACCAATTTCACTTTTAACATCACCAAAATGAGCGCGCGCGCGCCCACACACACACACACACACACAGAGAAAAGACGCACTACACAAAAACTTTTATTTAAATAATTCTTCCAGAAGAAAAAAAGCGAAGATTTAAAACATATCCGTCGGGTCGGTGGGCGTTGGGAAGAATAACGACAATCTCGATAGAAAATCAAATAACCTGAAGAGGAGTTGGAGTCTTACGAAGACGGAAACACTTTCCCCTTCCCCCCACGAGTGAAGGGAATAATGATAGTGTCAAAGGAAAGGGGAGTGACTCCTCACTGGTGACAAGGAATAGGGGGTGACCCCCACCGGTGACAAGGAAAGGAGGTGACTCCCCACCGGTGGCAAGGAAAGGGTGTGAGACCCCACTTGCGACAAGGGAAAGGGGTAACCCCTCACTGGTGACAAGGGAAAGGGGGTGGGGGGATGAGTGGCAAGAGTGAGAAGTAAAAAAGACTCCTTAAGAGGATATCAACACACTTTTTTCTTATATTAAAGACTTTATGACTATAAATACCCATTATCAAAATAACAAAAACTAAAAAAGAAACCTCCAAACATCTATCATATTCCTCACACACACACACATACCAGTACATACATACATACACAACATACATATACATGTATGTTGTGTGTGTATGTACACAATATACATACACATGTAATGTGATAAACACACAAAACCAAAAAATGAACATAAAATGAAAGGAAAAACTGAAAATAAACTTTAAAAATAAAGTATTTGGAATACATTTCCACTATTAAATAAATAAACAAACAAAATAAATAAAAATAAAATAAAATAAATAAATAAATAAATAAATAAATTTAATAAATAATAAAATTTACAATTTTATAAAAAGCATTTTTCAATTTTTTGGTGGAAATATTTAAAACTTTTTTTTTTTTAGCTTTAATAAGACATGGATTATACTAAGCTGAGTCGAGAGACAAATGGCCAGGGCACGATCTCTCGTGCTGATCATAGGTAGCGATTACCTAGAGCAGTTCTCCTCCTAAAATAGGACTATACCCGTGAAAAGTGACCTTGAAAAATTCTATGTATACAAACGTGATAAGTAATCTTGGAATACATTAAACTATATACACAAATATGCAACATAATCTTGGATTAGATTAAGCTGTGTATACAAAAGTACAATTTAATCTTGCATTACATTAAGTAATGTATACATATGCACGAACTAATCTCAGATTATACTAAGCTGTGTTTAGAAACGTATAACCTAATCTTGGATAGACAAAAAAAATAAAAAAAAAAAAAAAAAAAAAATAAAAAAGTTAAATACCACAGGATAAAGCCAGCAGTAATATACTATTGAAGCATGTCTAATTATATTTTAAAAGTCAGTTTTTGAGGTGCTGGAATCCGAATCGGGCACCAAGGCCGGAGCAAAGAGGAAGAGGAGGAGGAAGAGGAGGAGGAAGAGGAGGAAGAGGAAGAGGAAGAGGAGGTGGAGGAGAAGAAGAAGAAGAAGAAGAAGAAGAAGAAGAAGAAGAAGAACTACAGAACACCGACTAGCAAAGACTTTACAGTCCACTCAGGGCTAGTCTGTTTAGTATTTTTGTTTATTTAATTTGTTGGATGTGTCTACAGTTATTAAAAAAACCTGTTATGTATTTTTGAAATAAGCATATTATTTCACCTATTTCTATGTAACATATGAGTCTGCTCACTTAGAGCATATCTGCTTCTAAGCAACAAACCTCATAGTATGTTAAGTATTTTTGTTTATTTATTGTGTTGTGATCGATTTGATCACCGTCTTAGAACAGAATGTTCTATGCCGTGAACATCAAAAATATTTACTACAGTTATTCAGTGTGATCGATTAGATCACCGTATTAGAACAGATATGTTTTATGCGGAAGAAGCAGAAGAAGAAGAAGGTGCTCAATTTAACTTTCCTCACTGGAAGTTTAGCTATTTTTTTAAACTTAATAAAACGTAATGAACTTCTCCCTAATATCATTATCGAGTACGCGCCTGGACGAACCAAAAAGCCACAAAATAAGATGAGAAAATAAGCTGACTCAACTAAGCTTACCCTTCAAACGGAAAAATAAAACCTAATACTCAAACACGGAGGAAAATGAAACCCACCTCGACCTCAAACATAATAACTTTCACAAAGCTAAAACATTCACATAACAAAGAAACATACGCCAAGCAAGATAAATGATTCACATAAACAAAAACATTCACATAACAAAGAAACATACGCCAAGCAAAGACAAATGATTCACATAAACAAAAACATTCACATAACAAAGAAACATACGCCAAGCAAAGACAAATGATTCACATAAACAAAAACATTCACATAACAAAGAAACATACGCCAAGCAAAGACAAATGATTCACATAAACAAACAAACAACTTTCGGAACACAAAATTAATGCCAAATGTAAATTCAAAATGGAATGAACGTGAGGGGAAAGTACAAAAATATTAAACATTTATTTCTTTCATTACGACGCAAATAAAACCCTCTCGTAATTGCCAAAATGAGCTTCCAAAAAGAAATATTGTGGGGGGAAACGAACGAACAAGAAACATAATAAGAAACCTGGCAGGGGGGAGGGGGAACCATGGTTCAGGTCTCACCTCTCCCCAATATAGCCAAAGGCTTTCCCAGTTAATTTATGTCAGTAGAAGAAGTTTCGGTTCTGGAAACTGAACTATCCTTTTATACTAATTTCTCACAAACAAACTTCGTGCCTTCTGGGATTCTTCAGTATATATATATATATATATATATATATGATATATAGAGATATATATATAGTATATATATATATATATATATATATATATATATATATATATATATATATATATAAGTATATATAAAGAAGAAGAATATATTTATCTATATATATATATATATATATATATATATATATATATATATATATATATATATATATATTGGAAAGCGCACTTAACCCAAGAAAATATTCTCCCCCAAAAAACGTTCAAAAAACGTACGCCTATAACGGTCGGGAATTCGAAACCAAACATTTGCATAATTTATGACAGAAAAACCGATCATACAGATTACGACCGCAGCCGACAAAACGCGCAACCGCACAGTCCCGTCTTTTAAAGACACCAAAATTAATAATGGGACAAGGATCCATTTCTTTTTTTTTTCTTTATAAATATTAAAATATAACGATCAATATCCATCAATTTTAATAACAATAATAAATAGCCACGAAAATATCCGATAAAATGCTTTGTTTCTCTCTCTCTCTCTCTCTCTCTCTCTCTCTCACACACACACACGCACGCACGCGCGAGCGAGCAGGCACACACACATATTATATATATATATATATATATATATATATATATATATATATATATATATATATATATATATATATATATATATATATATATATATATATATATATTAAAAAAGAATTTCGGGTGTTTTCCCACTAAATAATAATAATAATAATAATAATAATAATAATAATAATAATAATAATATTAATAATAATAATAATAATAATAATAATAATAATAATAATAATAATAATAATGATAAAAATAATAATAATAAAACACGTTCGTAATCCAATCACATTTCTACAATTTCCAAGAAGTGAATATTAAATTTTAACTAACGCTAGTCGTAGAAGCTAGAAATAGATCTATAAAATTGCGTATGATGTAAACAAATCCCTTCTAAATATAGTGACGTGTGACTATGAGGTTAATAACATGAGCAACGTTCGTAGAGATGTTCGGAAAAAGGTGGACACTACGAGGTTAATGACGTGAGGAACGCTCGTAAGATGTTGGGCCAAGGGGTTAATAACACGAGAACGTTCGGAGGGTGTTGGACTACGAGGTTAATGTCATGAGAAACGTTCGTAGAAACTTTCGGAAGGCGTTGGACTAAGAGGTTAATGACATGAGAAACGTTCGAAACTTGTTGAACTACGAGATTAATTACAGGAGACATGTTCGTAAAAACGTTCGAAAAGTGTTCGACTACGAGGTTAATGACATGAGAAACGTTCGGAAGGTGTTGGACTACGGAAGGTTTTGGATTACGCTGTTAATGACATGAGAAACATTCATAGAGACGTTCGGAAGGTTTTGGATTACGATGTTAATGACATGAGAAACATTCATAGAGACGTTCGGAAGGTGTTGGACTACAAGGTTAATGACACGAGAAATCTTCGTAAAGACGTTCGGAAGGTGTTGGACTAAGAGGTTAAAACATGAAAAATTTTCGTAGAGACGCTCGGAAGGTGTTGGACTACGAGGTTAATGACATGAGAAACGCTCGCAGTGACGTTCGGAAGATCTTGGACTACGAGGTTAATGACATGAAAAACGTTCGTAGAGGTGTTATGCAAACGAAACAACATGAAATTCGAAAAAATCGTCCTCCAACAATGTTCATTTTCAATAGAAACTTACACTCTTATCACTATTCACTTAACCCATAAAATGTTGATCCAAAACAATTACAACGAAGAATTTCAGTCAGTATTCGGGTCAATATCTCCATTTCAATTTCTTCTCCGAGTTTGGGCGACTTTGAATAAATCCGCCATCGTATAAGCTTAGGAGCGGAAACTTCATCGATTGGAGTAACATGGAGTACCTCCTTGCCTCCTCCCCCCTTCCCTTTGAATTTAAACGGGTGAAACCTAATAGACAGAAGTTACAAAACGAACCAAATGGCGAAATTCTCTTTATATTAAAATAGCAAAACTTTTCCTTTAAAACAATTTTTACTGATTAATCTCATGTTCAGAGATATCACGATCGTTTTATAATGGTTAATGCCAACCCTTGTCTTTATATAAGGAAAAATGGGTTTAGATGAACGACCGTATTATGTGAAGTATCAATTAGACCATCAAAATAAAATCTTCCTCTATGAAAGGAAAAATTAAAGAAAGATCCAAAGTTGTACAACGCAGAACAATTAACAAAAGAACGTTGCAAAAACACGTAACACGTCAACAACACATAACACGAACTCGAAACATCGGAACACTTCAACACGTATCATTTAAACTCGAAACAAGTAAAATTGAAAAGTTTAACACTCAACATGTAATGCCAACACAAAACACACGAAACGGGCAATAAAAACCAACTGAGACAATTGCAGATTCAAAAAAGGTATGCTCAGTACAAAACAAAAGTGTCTACAGAATCCCACAATAATGAATTGACTTGGAAGGATTAAATATCACAAAGAGTAAGGTTGAGGTAAGGTAGTTTTAGGTTTTTGTAGTTGTAATAAAAAAAAAATGTATACACTTAGAAAAACCACTGACAATGCCATCCTATCACATATTTCTATAATACGAAAGTTTTACAGAACCTAAATTCAATTTTAAATCAGTAGTTTCCTTTTTCTTTGTCGCGGAATGGACGAGTGTCTTGGCTGGGGAGCTCCGAGATGGATGGAGATCGAGACAAAAAAAATTATTATAAAGATGTCAAAGTCAGATAATTTTGAAGTACTGGAGCTGGGTAACTTTAAAATGGTGGAACCTTAGATGTTTAAAATGATAAAGTCAGAGCTGGAATTGGAGTTTGCAAAATAATCTTAAACGCTCCGCAACCATGTAAACATGTTTCGTTTAATTTTTAATCTAATATCTGCTAACAATTATATTGGCTAAGAGCAAAGATGATAAAAATAAAACGCCAAAATATGTTTCTGAAGATGAAATAAATCAAATGCTTCTTAAAAAAATTTAAATAAATCATCCACTCCATAAAACATTCGGATAATCCTGATTAGGGCCATAAATCATTCGGATAATCCGAATTAGGGATGGTAGGTAAAATATTTTATATTTAAGGGGCAAAAATATAGTTATTCAAATAGAAAAGCAAGTAGACAAGATTTACTCAACTTCTTTTACAGAAAATCATTACTTAAAGTGGATATTCTATAAGTAATGACGTACCAGAGTGATTTTTGGCTGGGAGCCGGAATCTCCGGGTGAAAAATTTTCCTCCGGTCGGGGCTGGATCTCCGGTGCATCACAATCTATAGGAATTCTTGAATGGAATTTATTATTCCATTAAATTCGGAATTACCCCATTTACATGAAAAAACATGAACCTTCAAGTATTTTGAAATCCTAGAAACAATCTAAGAAGTCTGTGTTTCAAAACAAGTTTAAATCATGTTTATCTTATGAAATACCAAACTGAAGATGAGAGGCAACAAATAAACCTTTTGTAAAAGCGAGATTAAAAATGTTACAAAAGTTAAGAGGGTTTCACTGAATTCATGAATTCAGAAGAAGAGTGGAAGAGAAATTTGAAAAATAAACAAATAATCATATTCGAAATAAAGAAAATACAAAACAATAAGAACAGAGAATGACAAAGAGACTAAAAGAGGAAGGGAGGAGAAGAAAACATTGAGGAGGAACAAGAAGCAATCAAGGGAGTAGGAGAGAGTTTAGGAATAAAGGATGAACAATTGAAAACAGAAAAGAAAACTTAAACCGATCAACTATGAAATGAATGCAACGTAAACACCGGAACTAATCTCACTTTCAACAACAATACAAGCCAACGACATCATAAACAAACACAAGAAATAAATTTTTTCTTTGGAAATGATTACTATTTATAAAATGTTTTTATGCGACCATACAAAAGGGGAAGATTTTTATAAAAGATGTCGACGGGTGGGAGAAGGAAAGAATAGAGACAATCTCTATCCAAAATCAAATAACCTGAAGAAGCGTTGGCGTCTTATGACGATTGAAACCCACAACGGAAGGGGTAAAAAATAAGTGTCAAGTGGAGGGATGTGGTAAAGAGGGGGGAAACTAGGGGGAAGAAATAAACTGTCATTAAGAGGATATGAACTTAGATTTATCTCAATATTAACGACTTTATGCCTATAAATGCATTTAACTCACATATTATCTAAAAAGAAAAACAACTAAAACTTCCAAGTATCCATTATAATTCTCATATACACAACCACCACGCACATACCAATATATATATATATATATATATATATATATATATATATATATATATATATATATATATATATATATATATATATATATATATATATATATATATATATATATATATACAGCAAACAACAATGCATATACATCATATGTGCGCGCGCACACCCACACCCCAAATTAACATTTTAACGAAAGGAAAACTGGAAACAAACTTTAAGTATAAAGTTTATGGAATGCCTTTCCAAAATAAGTAAATAAATAAATAAATAAATAAATAAATAAAAAACAAATAAATAAGTAAAAAAAAAATACAAATAAATATAAATAAAGTTACAAATTTATAAAAATCTTCTAATATTTTGGTGGAAACATTTCAAACGTTTTTTTTTTTTAGCTTTAATAAGAGATGGATTATACAAAGCTGAGTCACGAGGCAAAGGGCCAGGGCACGATTTCTCGTGCTGATCTTAGGTATCGATTACCTAGAGTAATTACTAATTACCCTCCTAAAATAGGACTATGCCTGTAAAGCGTGAACTTAATAAAAAGCTCTGTATACAAACGTACAACATAATCTTCGATTAGATTAAGTTATGTATACAACACCGGAGACGGAGCCGGAGTCGGGGCCTCAGCAGAAAGAGAAAAAAAAAACATTTTTCTGTTTAATATGGGCCCTTATTTATTTATATGTATTTGTAAATAAAAATAAATGGTCTAGTAAGATAATAATAATAATAATAATAATAATAATAATAATAATAATAATAGCTACTATTACTACTACTAATAATAATAATAATAATAATAACTACTACTACTACTACTAATAATAATAATAATAATAATAATAATATATTGAAAATGTCAAATTTTACTTTATAATACTGAAAAGTTTCTCTATTTTTTTTAACTTAATAAAACATAACGAACTTCTCCCAAATGTCATTTTCCAGTGCAAGCCAAAACGGGACGAACCAAAAAGCAACAAAATAAAAAGAGAAAATAAGCTGACTCAACTAAGCTTACCCTTCAAACGGAAAAAATAAAACCTAATCCTCAAACACGGAGGAAAATAAAACTCACGTCGCCCTCAAACATAATAACTTTCACAAAGCTAAAACATTCACATAACAAAGAAACACACGCCAAGCAAGATAAATGATTCGCATAAACAAAAACATTCACATAACAAAGAAACATACGCCAAGCAAGATAAATGATTCACATAAACAAAAACATTCACATAACAAAGAAACATACGTCAAGCAAAGACAAATGATTCACATAAACAAAAACATTCACATAACAAAGAAACATACGCCAAGCAAAGACAAATGATTCACATAAACAAAAACATTCACATAACAAAGAAATCAAAATGGAATGAACGTGAGGGGAAAGTACAAAAATATTAAACATTTATTTCTTTCATTACGACGCAAATAAAACCCTCTCGTAATTGCCAAAATGAGCTTCCAAAAAGAAATATTGTGGGGGGAAACGAACGAACAAGAAACATAATAAGAAACCTGGCAGGGGGGAGGGGGAACCATGGTTCAGGTCTCACCTCTCCCCAATATAGCCAAAGGCTTTCCCTGTTAATTTATGTCAGTAGAAGAAGTTTCCGTTCTGGATACTGAACTATCCTTTTATACTAATTTCTCACAAACAAACTTCGTGTCTTCTGGGATTCTTCAATATATATATATATATATATATATATATATATATATATATATATATATATATATATATATATATATATATATATATATATATATATATATATATATATATATATTTAAAATAAACCTTGGAAAGCGTACTTAACCCAAGAAAATAATCTTCTAAAAAAAAACGCCTTCAAAAACGTACGCCTAAAACGGACGGGAGTTCGAAACCAAACATTTGCATAATTTATGACATTGAAAAACCGATCATACAGATTACGACCGCAGCCGACAAAAACGCTCAACCGCGCAGTCCCGTCTTTTAAACAGACCAAAATTAATAATGGGACAAGGATCCATTTCATTTTTATTTCTTTATAAATATTAAAATATCACGATCAGTATCCATCAATTTTAATAATAATAATAAATAGCCACGAAAATAACCGATAAAATGCTCTCTCTTTCTCTCTCTCCCTCTCACACACACGAGCGCGCGCGAGCAGGCACACACACATATATATATATTATATATATATATATATATATATATATATATATATATATATATATATATATATATATATATATATATATATATATATATATATATATATATATATATATATATATATATATATATATTAAAAAAGAATTTTCGAGTATTTTTAATAAAAATAATAATAATAATAATAATAATAATAATAATAATAATAATAATAAAATACGTTCGTAACCCAATCACATTTCTCCAATTTCCAAGAAGTGAATATTAAATTTTAGCTAACGCTAGTTGTAGGAGCTAGAAATAGATCTATAAATTTGCGTATGATGTAAACAAATCACTTCTAAATATACTGACGTATGACTATGAGGTTAATGACATGCGAAACGTTCGTAGAGATGTTCAGAAGAATGTGGACTAAGAGGTTAATGACGTGAGGAACGCTCGTAAGATGTTGGACTAAGAGGTTAAACACACGAGAACGTTCGGAAGGTGTTGGACTACGAGGTTAATGTCTTGAGAAACGTTCGGAAGGTGTTGAACTACGAGGTTAATGAGATGAAAAATTTTCGTTGAGACGTTGTTAAGGTGTTGGACTCGATGTTAATGACATGAGAAACGTTCGTAGAGACGTTCGGAAGGTCTTGGATTACGAGGTTAATGACATGAGGAGCATTCGTAGAGACGTTCGGAAGGTTTTCGACTAAGAGATTCATGACATGAGAAATTTTTGTAAAGACGTTCGAAATTAGTTGTACTGCGATGTTAATGACAAGAGAAATCTTCGTAAAGATGTTCGGAAGGTGTTGGAGTAAGAGGTTAATAACATGAGAAATTTTCGTAGAGACGCTCCGAATTTGTTGGACTACGAGGTTAATGACATGAAAAACGTTCGTAGAGACGTTCCGAAGGGTGTTATGCAAACGAAAGAACATGAAATTCTGAGAAATCTTCCTCCAACAATCTTCATTTTCAATAGAAACTTACACTCTTATCACTATTCACTTAGCCCATAAAATGTTGATCCAAAACAATTACAACGAAGAATTTCAGTCAGTATTCGGGTCAATATCTCCATTTCAATTTCTTCTCCGAAATTGGGCGACTTTGAATAAATCCGCCATCGTATAGGTTTAGGAGCGGAAACTCCATCGATTGGAGTAACATGAAGTACTTACTCCTTTGATTTTCCCACAAAAAAAATATGATCTTTTTTTCCCCCCTCCTTCCCTTTGAATTTAAACGGATGAAACCTAATAATAGACAGAAGTTACAAAACGACCCAAATGGCGAAATCTCTTCAATAGCAAAACTTTTCCTTTAAAACAATTTTTACTGATTAATCTTATGTGGAGAGATATCACGATCGTTTTATAATGGTTCATGCCAACCCTTGTCTTTAAATAAGGAAAAATGGGTTCAGATGGAAGACCCTACTATGTGAAGTATCAATAAGACCATCAAAATAAAACCTTCCTCTATGAAAGGAAAATTAAGATCCAAAGTTGTACAACGCAGAACAATTAACAAAAGAGCCTTGTAAAAACACGTAACACGTCAACAACACATAACACGAATTCGAAACATCGGAACACTTCAACACGTATCACAAACTCGAAACAGGAAAAATTGAGAAGTTTAACACTCAACATGTAACACGCCAACACAAAACACACGAAATGGGCAAAAAAACCAACTGAGACAATTGCAGATTCAAAAGAGGTATGCTCAGTACAAAACAAAAGCGCCTACAGAATCCCACAAAAATGAATTGACTTGAAAGGATTAAATATCATAAAGAGTAAGTAAGGTTGAAGTAAGGTAGTTGTAGGTTTTTGTAGTTGTAATTAAAAAAAAATGTATACACTTAGAAAAACCACTGACAATGCCATCCTATCACATATTTCTATAATACGAAAGTTTTACAGAACCTAAATTCAATTTTAAATCAGTAGTTTCCTTTTTCTTTGTCGCGGAATGGACGAGTGTCTGGGCTGGGGAGCTCCGAGATGGATGGAGATCGAGACAAAAAAAATTATTATAAAGATGTCAAAGTCAGATAATTTTGAAATACCAGAGGCTGGGTAACTTTAAAATATTGGAAACGTAGATGTTTAAAATGACGAAGTCAGAGTTGGAATTGGAGTCTGCAAAATAATTTTCAACGCTCTGCAACCATGTAAACATGTTTCGTTTAATTTTTAATTCAATATCTGCTAACAATTATATTGACTAAGAGCAAAGATGTGAAAATAAAACGCCAAAATATGTTTCTGAAGATGAAATTAATCAAATGCTTCTTAAAAAAATTTAAATAAATCATCCACTCCATAAAAACATTCGGATAATCAGGATTAGGGCCATAAATCATTCGGATAATCCGAATTACTGATGGTAGTTATAATATTTTATATTTAAAGGGAAAAAATAATAGTTATTCTAATAGAAAAGCAAGTAGACAATATTTACTCAACTTCCTTTACAGAAAATCATGACTTAGAGTGGATATTCTATAAGTAATGATGCACCGGAAAGTGATTTTAGGCTGGAGGCCGGAGTCTCTGCCTTGAAAAATTTTACTCAGGTCGGGGCCGGATCTCCGGTGCATCATAATATATAAGTATTCTTGAATGGAATTTATTATTCCGATAAATTCGGAATTACCCCATTTACATGAAAAAACATGAACTTTCAAGTATTTTGAAATCCCAGAGACAATCTAAGAAGAAGAAAATGTCCGTGTTTCAAAACAAGTTTAAATCATGTTTCCCTTATGAAATACCAAACTGAAGACGAGATGCAACAAAGACCTTGTTGTAAAAGCGAGATTAAAAATGCTACAAAAGTTAAGAGGGTTTCACTGAATTCATGAATTCAGAAGAAGAGTGGAAGAGAAATTTGAAAAATAAACAAATCATATTCGAAATAAAGAAAATACAAAACCATAAGAACAAAGAGACTACAAGAGGGAGGGAGGAGAAGAAGACATTGAGGAAGAACAAGAAGCAATCAAAGGAGGAGGAGAGAGTTCAGGAATAAAGGATGAACAATTGAAAACAGAAAAGAAAACTTAAACCGATCAACTATGAGGTGAATGCAACGTAAACACCGGAACTAATCTCACTTTCAACAACAACACAAGCCAACGACATCATAAACAAAAACAACAAATAAATTTTTCCTTTGGAAATAATTACTAGTTATAAAATGTTTTTATGCGACCATACAAAAGGGGAAGATTTTTATAAAAGATGTCGACGGGTGGGAGAAGGAAAGAATAGAGACAATCTCTATCCAAAATCAAATAACCTGAAGAAGCGTTGGCGTCTTACGACGATTAAAACCCACAACGAAGGGGGTAAAAAATAAGTGTCAAGTGGAGGGATTGTGGTAAAGATGGGGGGGGAAGGGGAAGAAAAAAACTGTCATTAAGAGGATATGAACTCCGATTTATCTCAATATTAACGACTTTATGCCTATAAATGCATTTAACTCACATATTATCTAAAAAGAAAAACAACTAAAATTTCCAAGTATCCATTATATTTCTCATACACAACCACCACGCAAATACCAATATATATATATATATATATATATATATATATATATATATATATATATATATATATATATATATATATATATATATATATATATATATATATATATATATATATATATATATATATGTGCATATGTGTGAGCGCTCTCACAATAATAATAATAAATTCAAATTAACATTTTAACTTAAGGAAAACTGGAAACAAACTTTAAGTAAAAAAATAAATAACATTTAAATAAATAATAAATAAATAAAAAAAAACAAATAAATAAGTAAAAAAAAAATACAAATAAAAAAATAAATAAAGTTACAAATTTATAAAAATCTTCTAATATTTTGGTTTAAACATTTCAAACGTTTTTTTGAGCTTTAATAAGAGATGGATTATACTAAGCTGAGTCGCGAGGCAAAGGGCCAGGGCACGATTTCTCGTGCTGATCTTGGGTATCGATTACCTAGAGTAATTACTAATTACCCTCCTATAATAGAACTATGGTTGTGAAGCGTGAACTTAATAAAAAGCTCTGTACACAAACGTACAAACATAATCTTCGATTAGATTAAGTTATGGATACAACACCGGAGACGGAACCGGAGTCGGGGCCTCAGCAGAAAGAGGAAAAAAAAAAACATTTTCCTGTTTAATATGGACCCTTATTTATTTATATATGTATTTGTAAATATAAATAAATGGGCTAGTAAGATAATAATAATAATAATAATAATAATAATAATAATAATAATAATAATAATAATAATAATAATAATAATTACTACTACTACTAATAATAATAATAATAAATTGAAAATGTCAAATTTTACTTTATAATACTGAAAAGTTTATTTATTATTTTTTAACTTAATAAAACGTAAGGAACTTCTCCCAAATGTCATTTTCCAGTGCAAGCCAAGACGGGACGAACCAAAAAGCCACAAAATAAGAAGAGAAAATAAGCTGACTCAACTAAGCTTACCCTTCAAACGGAAAAATAAAACCTAATCCTCAAACACGGAGGAAAATAAAACCCACCTCGCCCTCAAACATAATAACTTTCACAAAGCTAAAACATTCACATAACAAAGAAACATGCGCAGAGCAAGATAAATGATTCACATAAACAAAAACATTAACATAACAAAGAAACATACGCCAAGCAAGATAAATGATTCACATAAACAAAAACATTCACATAACAAAGAAACATACGACAAGCAAGATAAATGATTCACATAAACAAAAACATTCACATAACAAAGAAACATACGCCAAGCAAAGACAAATGATTCACATAAACAA
The DNA here is from genome assembly GCA_015478945.1 of Trachelipus rathkii. Taxonomy (NCBI): domain Eukaryota; kingdom Metazoa; phylum Arthropoda; class Malacostraca; order Isopoda; family Trachelipodidae; genus Trachelipus; species Trachelipus rathkii. The sequence goes on from JABUQX010049964.1 coordinate 29,329, forward strand.
AAACATTCACATAACAAAGAAACATACGCCAAGCAAAGACAAATGATTCACATAAACAAAAACATTCACATAACAAAGAAACATACGCCAAGCAAAGACAAATGATTCACATAAACAAAAACATTCACATAACAAAGAAACATACGCCAAGCAAAGACAAATGATTCACATAAACAAACAAACAACTTTCGGAACACAAAATTAATGCCAAATGTAAATTCAAAATGGAATGAACGTGAGGGGAAAGTACAAAAATATTAAACATTTATTTCTTTCATTACGACGCAAATAAAACCCTCTCGTAATTGCCAAAATGAGCTTCCAAAAAGAAATATTGTGGGGGGAAACGAACGAACAAGAAACATAATAAGAAACCTGGCAGGGGGGAGGGGGAACCATGGTTCAGGTCTCACCTCTCCCCAATATAGCCAAAGGCTTTCCCTGTTAATTTATGTCAGTAGAAGAAGTTTCCGTTCTGGATAGTGAACTATCCTTTTATACTAATTTCTCACAAACAAACTTCGTGCCTTCTGGGATTCTTCAGTATATATATATATATATATATATATATATATATATATATATATATATATATATATATATATATATATATATATATATATATATATATATATATATATATATATATATATATATATATATATACGTTAAAGGAGAATTTCGGGTGTTTTCATACTAAATAAAATAATAATAATAATAATAATAATAATAATAATAATAATAATAATAATAATAATAATAATAATAATAATAATAATAATAATACACACACACACACACACACACACACATAATTATAATTATAATTAAGCACACACACACACACACACACACATAATAATAATAATAATAATAATAAAGTTAAAACACTAGTTCTCAATCCAATCACATTTCTACAATTTCGAAGGAGTGAATCTTAAAATTATTCCAAACGCTAATCGAAGAAGCTAGAAATAGATCTATAATAATTTGCGTATGGTGTAAACAAACTCCCTTCCATATATGCTGACGTGAGACTATGAGGTTAATGACATGAGAAAAATTTGAGAACACGTTCGGAAGGTGTTGGACTACAAGATTAATGACAAAAGAAACGTTCGTATAAATGTTCAGAAGGAGATCGACTACGAGGTTAATGACATGAGAAACGCTCGTAAGATATTGGGGTAGGAGGTTTGCTTCACGAGGAAATGTTCCGAAAGTGTTGGATTACGAGATTAATGCCATGAGAAACGTTCGTAGAAACGTTAGAAACGCGTTGGACTAAGAGTTTAATGACATGAAAACTTTCGAAACTTGTTGGACTAAAAGGTTAATTACATGAGAAACATTCGTGGAAACGTTCGAAAAGTATTAGACTACGAGGTTAATGACATGAGAAATTTTCGTAGAGACGTTCGAAAGGTGTTGGACTACGATGTTCATGACATGAGAAACGCTCGAAGAGACGTTCGGAATGTCTTGGACTACGAGGTTAAAGAGTTAAAGACATGAGAAACGTTCGCAGAGACATTCTTCGTAAGGTCTTATCCAAATGAAAAAACATGAATTTGGGAAAATCGTCCTCCAACAATCTTCATTTTCAACAGAAACTTAATACTCTTATCACTATTCCCTTAACCCATAAAATGTTGATCCAAAACAATTATAACGAATAATGTAAGTCCGAATTCGCGTCATAACCTCCAGTTCTTATTCACCTCATCTGCGCAACAGTGAATAGTTAGCTCTCTATCCTAATTTGATATATACTGATATGGTAACTTATCTCCTCTGCAGGCAGTTTTTATCCTTCTTTTATTAAATAGTCTTAAAAAAATATGCTCTTTATCTTCCTTCAAATTTCTCCCTCTCTCAAAAACAACTGAATTATTCCCTCATTAAGCACAATATCCAGTGCTGCCCACTATATCTAATCTATTTTTTTTTCTTCAATATTTTGTGTGATTCTTTCATATATTAAATGGAAAGAAAATAAGTCTTTCAACCGGCAAACTAGAAATATCGAAAACGTTCCTTATATAAAAGATATATAAAGTTTAATTACGACCTTATACTGCTTTTTTTTGTTTAATCTTATTAGACTTATATCAATATCGTTTAATTCAATGATAACCGCGGTCCTCTTATTTTAAACATTATATAGCAAAAAGGTATTCAGTATTAATAACTAATATATATCTAGTAACATCCTATAAATAATTATATATACGTGAAGCATCAATAAGACCATCCCAACAAAAATTAAAAATAAAAAAACACTTTTTATTATTTGAAAAGGAAATAACCAAAATTACAGTATGAAAATAATAAGAGAAAGACCACCTGGAGTTGATAGATATTATTATTACCAATATGCACTTACAAACATGCATATATAAAAAACATATATACACTGACTTCACGAGCAACTAGAATTCTTCTATATTAATATTCCGATAATTCTCAGAAACTAGTAACACTCATCACGTTATCAATGAACTCGAAAACAAGTAAAAAATTTCAGTGAGAATAGCTTAAACAATATATAATCTACTAATAGCATAGTAAGCCTACGACTACCTAAACCCAACACCTATATATACGAATACTAACGGGCAAATTAAATTGAGAAAATATCAAAATTCAATTTAATAATAAAAAGTATGCTATCAGTAACATATATATAAAACTAACAGCTTAAGTGCCAAATATAATATTTGAGTAACTTTATTGTGAGGCGGATTTAAAGAAATTAATCCACAAAGAGTAAGGAGTATTAGTTATAAGGTTGAGGTGAGTGATAGGTTTTTTGTAAGTTGCAATATAACAAAATTTTATACATTGGGAAAAGAAAAACCACTTAGAAAATATGATCACCATTATCAAGACTATGCATTCGAGTCGAGGCGTTGGCATTATTGTGCAAAGCACGCTCATGCTACTGCATACAAGTTTTTTAAGATCTTCATAGAATGTGTCATCTAACAACTGTTATACTAAATTTATATATTTATAAATATTAATATCATTAGTATATTATTATTATCCCTTTTTCTTGATTCAAATTTCCATAACGAATTGCTAATTGTATAGGGTAAGCTCACTCGAGAGATATGAGGGTATCACGTGATAGACAGATATATAAAAAAAAAAAAAAAAAAAAATAAATAAGTATACACAAAGTCCAGATAGATTTATTGAAAGTAACGACTGGTAACGCGATAAATTTATAACATGGGTGTAATACGAGTTAGCATGATTGTTTTAAAAAAATAAATGACCGATAGAGTCAGAAGACTGAATTGGAGATGCTGATATAATTATTTTAGAATGAGTACTAAATTGTCCATTGCTTTTATAAGATGTAGCTACTATATATGTAATCATACTTATTTTACGTTTCATATTTATTATAATTCTAAAAAATCAGCTAGACAATTCTAGTTTTGAGCTAAGAGCAAAGTATTGGAATAATAATATAATACGACACCAAAAGACGTACGCATAAAAAATATGTATTTTCTGAATAGAGTATATATAATTATAAATTATATAAATATAATACAAATGCTTCTTAAGAAAAAAATCTTAACACTATATATAATATACAATTACGATCATAATAATAATAATAGATTCAATACATAATAAATAATTATATTCGGAATTATATTAAAAAAATGATTAAGGAGTGAGATTTAATCACGCACATAATACATAAAATTCATATTAACAATAATAATAATCACTCGAGAATAATCACGAATATTGATGAGTGATGTAGTCCAATAAGATCATAAATATTATATTAAATAATGAATGAACATTGATAATAGTATATAATTATATTAATAATAAATAACTATATTAAAGATAACAATAGATACAAGTAGACCATAATAAATAATTTACACACTTACACAAAGATAATAATAATCATTCACTTTCTTCCTAAAGAAATGGAAGACAATCAATTTAAAAAGTTAAGTTTTCCCAATAATAATACATATCAATATTAATCAATATCAAAATTTTCGTCTTATTTATTGCAATTTTCTTTTTAAAATGTTTTTAGTTTTTTTCTTCCATATTTCAATACTGATTGTCAACAACTCGTGTGAGTGTAAAGTGTAAATTATTTGTAGAAGTAGGAGGGACGGGAGAGCATGTCTCTTTGACATTGTGAGATATAAATTGGTGTTGATTATATTAACACACATTATAAATAGGCCTATACGGATTGAAATCTTATGTTAGGAATCTCCTGGTTGACATATCATAAAATATTATTGAATTTTATAAAGTTATTTCTTTAACACACTATGTTATTTGTATTTTCTCCGAGTTCGACACGTCTTTTGAACGTAAATCTTATATACGGTACGCGAATATTGGCTTTTAGTTCGATAAACAACACTCTCGCGTCTTTCACAATAGGGAGATTGAAAACGACAAATTTATAGGTTGAGAAGCATTGAGACGTGAGTTTGTGTAAATTATACCTATCAGAAAACAATCTTATATGTTTATTGACACGATAGCTCTTTGTTGCATATATAAATGAACACCACGAGTAAATATACAATTATATAAAGTCAAAGTATAAATAATGATCAACGTTCTCTTGAAATAGCCGAATAATCGCATGAACGATGACGAAATTTTAGAGATATACAACACGACTCGCGCATGTTGTGAGAATAATTAATAATTTAACAATTTCCATTTTTTACTCATCAACTGTTTCAAGCAAATATAATGTTGCTCTTATAAAGCAAGAAATTGTTATATATTAAGCAAAGTTTAGAGGTTATTTCATATGTATGTAATAAGGCACGTCTATTCAGATAAGAGATAGTAGTTAGCATATAAGAGGTAATTTGATATAATATAACATTAATTATAATACATATATATATTGAATATAGAATAAAGAAGATAAATTACAAAAACAATAGAATATCAAATACACAAACGACACTTAAAAATAGAAGGAAAGTAGGAAGTGTTGCAGATTTTACCAGTAGATATCGTAAACATAAGATGACAATCTCGAAATATATATATAAGGATGAGGAGGAGGATGAGCTTTGATTGTATGGTTGAAAAATTTAGGGGTAAGGTACATAATAAAACTTAAACTGGCAAAAGTAACATAGCAGTGTTAAGTACTAAAGAAAGAAAATGACAAAAGCACAATTGATACTATAATTATTATAATTACTTAAAAAAAATTAAAAGATACAGATATATATGACATTGAGCAATCATACAAAACAACAAATTAAAATTTTTTTTCAGCTATGGAAATAATTACTAGTTTATAGTCGATGTTTTTATGCGACCATACAAAAGGGGAAGATTGTGTTTTATCAAAAAAGGATGTCGAACGCGGTGGGGAGGGAGGAAAGAATGGAGGCCAATGTCTATTATCCAAAATAAAACCTGAAGAAGCGTTGCGTCTTATTACGATTGAACCGCACAGACCGAAGGGGGTAAAACATCGAGTGTCAGTGAGGGATGTGGTAAAGAAGGGTGGGGGAAGAGGGGAAGATAACGTGTCATTAAGAAGGATATCAAACTAAGGATTTAGTCTCATATTACGACTTTATGCCTATAAATGCATTTAACTCACATATTATCTAAAAAAAGGAATGGAAAGACTTAAAAATTTTAAAGTATCCATTATATATCTCATACACAACCACCAACGAACATCCAATAATAATGAATTATACGTATATTGTTGTTTATATAGTGTGATAAGTTTATTATTATTTTATATATTTTATAATATATATGATATATATATATATGATATATATAAGTAATAATATAATTATAGTATATATATGTATATATTTAATGGTATGTATTGTAGAAGGAAGAACGACAACGCACAACCTCACACATATGTCGCGCAGCACACCCCACCGAACCAAATTAACATTTTAACGAAAGGAAAACTGGAAACAAACTTTAAGTATATAAAGTTTAATTAGAATATTATTCTGCGAAAAACAAGTCTGAGATATAACTAAATAATAAATAATAATAATATAATATAAATAAATAGTAAGTTTAAATTATAATATAAATTAATTAAATAAAAACAATAAATAAAGTAATAATTAAATATATAAATAAAATTGACAAATGAAAAAAATAAAGTGTAGAGCGGATTTTATTTTAAAAAATAAATAAATATAGAAGTCATTTACACAAATTTATAAAATATTTCTGCCACTAATATTACCTTAGTGGAAACCATTTCAACACTCGCTTTTATCTTTTGAGGCAGCCACGCCTCTAGATTAATAAGGAGAGGGATGTGATTAACTGTCAAGCACCAAGAAGTGTTCGCATTGCATAGGCAGCAGAAGGATATATCGGACCAGCATGAGAACAGACACTGTGTCGCGAGTGCTGATTATCTTAAGAAGAAGTGAGGCGATAGGTAGAGGTATATAATATCTAATTCAAGCCCTACGGAAGACTAAAAAGATGGTAGAGGACTAGAATATCGCAATCAGAAACACGTGGAAGGTAGAGTCAGGAGAAAGAGTCGCAATGTCAAAGCAGCCAAGCAGACCTAGCCATTCATTGATTGTACAATATAATGCTATACAGAAACTAGTCAGCCACACCGCAGAAAGACGCGACACGCGAGAGCCCCTCCAGCAAGCACAAGTGATGCGTAGAGAGGAGAGGAAGTACGAGCTAATATTGCTTTGTTGTGATAATCGAGAGGCCCTGTAGGTATTGTGTATTTCTGCTCTATGTATTCTTGAGACATACACTGCCTTAAAAATAGCTGTGGTAACACTATATGGGAAAGTAAAGAAGAATATAAAGCAACAACATCGCAATAGCACTCTCAAAGATATGAAAGTGGTCAAAAGTAGAAATACATAGGATAAAGATAAGAATAGAGATTCAAATAATATATTAATTAAATAGCCTTCTTGGCATTAATAATAAACATTCGAGACCCTTATGATAACCAATAATTCATAATAAATAATAAGCGGGTTAAAACCTAGAGCTCAATTCCCAACTCAGAAATATAGTAAGATAACAATAGTAAACTATCCCATATCAATAGAATAATGAGCGAGATGAAGAAACATCCTTGTATATTAAGATTGGAGTATACTGAGAAAGAGTAAGAAAAATAAGAATAAATCTCGCACTCGGAGTGTCTAAATAAAGAAATACATTCCATATTATTATAATTTTGAGACTCACCTAGATCAACCTAAGATCTTGACTAGTCTGAGGTTTCCAAGACATCTTTTTTTACTTTGGTTTATACTGTTAAAACTGCACCTAAACTGGATGATTTAGTAGTTAACTACTACTATAATCAATGTCAATACAGAGAAGAGACGAGTAAGATAACCTCAATCGAAAGAAATAATAATGGACAAGTTAGAAGAATAAATGTAGATTCATTAAGAGATAGCTGAAAAAAGTGAGTATTTCATCGAATGTTGAGTTTTTTAAGCGAGTGAATTTAATAGCTGAATTTCAAAGGTTGAGACGAACACCGAAAAAATGCTGTTGATAATTTCTTCCAGTTTTTATGTTAAAGCCTTAAGTAAGAATAAGTCAAAATCGGAAAGGAGTTAACACGTATCTCCCAAAGTAAGGCTCAAATCTATGCAAGTAAAAGAGTGCGGCGCAGAAGGATCAGAATTGAGAGACAGGTAGCAGATATAGCACAGACAAGTAAAGATGGTCAACCAACAAGATCATCAGTGCATAGAAGAGTGAAGTGTGATAGAGTTAGATGTGCAGCAGCTGACCTCAACACTAAGCTTACCCTTTCAATCGGAAATAGTGAAGACATCTAATATAATGAAAAGTAAAAATAAAGTATGGTTGAATATACTAAAAGAACCCTGAGGGCACACCACTATGTGACAGAAATATATAAAAATACTAGCCGGGAGCGGAGAAATGAAAATACCTATATCAACCTCTCACGCCCTCAACATAATAAATTTCCTATAAGCTAAAACATTCACATAAGACTCAAATAATATGAAACATATTAAACTGCAAAATACAAGAGTACACTCAAATGATTATCACTCAATATCAACAATAAAATACATTCAACATATAACATAAGAACTCATACTGATCACTCAAAGCATATAAGACAATATAGATTTACAATAATAAATAAAACATTCAACATTATTCGCAATCTGATAACATATATATAATACATCGCCAAGCAAAGACAAATGATTCACATAAACAAAAAATTCCAAATAAGAAAGAAACAACACGCCCAGCAAAGACAAGTTCACAATATAAAGCAAAAAGGATCACATAACAAAGAAACCGCATACGCCAAGCAAAGACCAAATGATTCACATTAAACTAAAAATCAATTCACATAACAAATAAGAAACATAACGCCAAGACAAAGTACAAAATGATTACATGATATAACAAAAAAAACATATATTACTCATATAACAAGAAACAATAGACAGCCATTATCGATTTGAAAACGAATTAGAGATATTTGTGTTATTTTTCTCTACCTACTCACACATATGGTCAGATCCATTCTCCTCCACAATAGAATGAAACGTAGAGCACATCAGAGACGACGCTCCAACGCCACTCAAGAGAATAATTGATATCGCTCATAGATAAAACTCATAAACAACATAGCTTTATCGGAATAAAGCACAAATATATAATAGTTATAATTATTACTACTCGTATGTGCAACAATATAGTACACAACCAGCCTCTTCGAAAGCGGAAACGAAACAATGAAAACGATCTTTTCACATTATTATTCCTTTTCAAAAAAAAAAAGGGAATTGGTACTTTACTATTACTACATCTCTTCACATTGCCAATATCAAATAGAGGAGAGTCATACTTCCCAAAAGTGTACATATATATATATAAAATATATATGTGAGGGTGAAACTGAAACGTGAGACAGTTAAAAACCATAATTAAGATAATAACCGTGAGTTATATATTGAGGGAGAGAGGGGTAATAAAACCATTAAGTAGTTCAGTATATAGTTTTCTCCACCTCACTCCCAAAATATAGCAGCCAACAGTAACATAATTATATCCCTTGATTATATATATATAAATGTGTTATGTCAGTAGAAGAAGTTAGCGATATATGATTTTAGAGAAACCTGAGAAACTAAATCCTTATATTAATAGCATAATAGAGTATTTCTATCGATCACATATTAAATACATATATAACTGAGTCCTGCCATGTATATAGTACCGGAATCTTTCAAAAGTGTATAATGACGGGATTAAATTGTAATAATAGATATGGAACATTTAAAAGACAATATAAGTGTTATTACTAATTTTATTCAATAATTACTTTTTCTCAGCTATTATGATATTTAAATTATTTTTTATTTAAATTTGAATTGATTATTTAATTAATAAGAGAATGAAAAATGAAAAGAAAGAATTCATAGAGATCTTCTTTCTATCTAATAATACACACTAACACACATATAGTTTATATATCTTAATATATAAATTTATATAATATAGGTATAATTATAATATATATATATATATATTATATATTATCATATATTAATATAATATATATGAAATATTATAATATTATTAATAATATTATATTAAATATATTATATATAATATTATCAGTCAAATATATACTATACCGGGAATATAATAGAGTACTCACTAAGAGCATTATGTAAATAATAATATATCTAAAATATATAAAACTATATATTAATCACCTCGTGTAGTGACTCATCTACATACGCTATATGGATAATATATATAGTATATATATTATAATAATATATGTGGTATATTATATATACTATATATACTAGTATGATACTAGTATTATATATATACTACTATATATATAATAATTATATATAACATATAATACAATTTCACATTATTATTTATAATCTAGCAGAGACTAACATATTATTTTATTTTTTACTACTCCAAAGTAAGATAAAAAAAAAAAACTGTTAATAAATAATATATTCTTATATTTATTATAATAAAATAAAAAATTTAAATTTGTTAATAAAAATGTTGAAAATAAAAAATTAGTGTTATATTATTAGAAGTAAATTAATTCAGAATACATTATTGACTCATCGCCTAATCACTATTATATCACTACGACTACTTCATAATAATATATAGTAAGGGTGAGTTAAAACAAGATTTCTAAGATATAACATTTTAGTGATTAATATTATTTTTTAAAAGTACAACGAATTCCTATTACCGGGTAAACATAATGAGACGGTATATAATATACTGGATAGCCATTACCGATACTATACCGAGGGGCTTTTGCACTATTTCTCCTCTTTAATCACCAATGCCCATCCACAAGAAGGAAATTAATATTATATATCCCCCTACTACTCTGTCTACCTTAACTCGTCTAGGTATACTTACCTACTGAGTGAGTATATATGCACCCTGAAAAAGGATATAATAGTATAAATATAGAACAATATATGAGAGTATTATTATATATTTCTACCCAAAGTATCTGAGAGTATAAAAAATATTGGTATTTGGGCAACCTATATTATATATTATAGTATATATATATAACTCATAATATAAATATAGTTACCTATATATAGTTATATATACATCGCGAGAACTATCGAGAATACTATATAATGATCACTAGAGAGTACTCAGGTTTCAAGGATCAAATCCGTCATGCCTAAAATTCTTCTAAATACGTGATAACAATAGTGATAACCGAATGGTTGTAAGATGGTAATATTACTTATAACTATATAAATAAGATGTTATTTGTAATATTGAGAATAAAATAAAAAATGTTTTTATTAATAACAAATCCTTAATATTCCCATTATTTAGCACTAAACATTTGATAAACAAAATATGTTATTTCTTAATTCTTCTGTCAAATAATATAGATAGCTGAATATAATATAGTTTTCTTTCTATAGGGTTTCTACATTTTCTTAATTAGAACGATTAACGACATACCACAACAGACCATTAATTAAATATATTACTGATAATATATATATGTAATATATAAAATATTATACTAATATAATAAATAAATATATAATATATAATCTATATATATTATAATAGTATATATATAGTAAGTATATAATATTAATAATATAAAATATTAATATAGTATATAATATAATATATTATATATATATGAGTATATATCTATATATATTATATATATAATATAATAGTGTATACTAAATATTATATATCTATATAATATATATATATAGTATATTAATATTAATATATCGCCATATAATAGAACAATGAAAAGTATAATAGTATTAGTAGTATATATATATATATATATAATATATATATATATATAATTAATAATATATATATAATATAGTATAGTAATGTATATTATATTATTTATATTAATATACAGGGATGTGAGGGAGGTCGAGCAAATAAAACCTTCACGCTTCAACCTCATAATGACTCGCCACTATACCCAGCAAGATTCCTGAATATTTTATATACTCAAATAACATCACGAACTTACCCTAGTAATTATTATATATAAGTATGATTCTCTATGGATTTCTAATATTTTTACTCAGACTCCCGACTTACTCACCGTAGATAACTATACCTAAAGGAAAATGTGATACGCGGTATAGGTAATTTTTTCTACAAAATTTGATAATTCGATTATTTGAATGCTAAGAGTAGCTTAATATGCTTGTGAAAACATAAAAAATAGATAATTACTGGATACAATAATTTGTATAATAATTATATGTATTCTAATAATAATATAATAATATTTACACTTTTTATAAGCTCAGACGCCACTCTAAAATAAGATATACAAATAGGAAGCATATAAATCTATCTATTTTCATATATTTACAATATGGATTCATGTTTTACTGAATAGAAATTATGGACACTATTGACATAATATTTAAAATTGATTTTTATAATTTAATAAAATGAAAAATGAAAGAAAGAATTCATCAAGAATATTATCTTTCACTCATATGATATACACAACCTATGCGAGTTCACAACAAAAAATAATAATGTTTATCAATATAATTATATAAATTAATTATGAATTTATAATTAGATTAATAATATAAAAATAATAAAAAATTTTTTAATAGATAATAAGCAATCAACATATAATATTAAATAATGATTAAATTATAATAATAATAATATAATATAATAAAATATAATATAGTTATATTATAATTTATTAATTTATATATATTAATTATTAATTATATTATTTTATGAGACTTGAATAAAGGAAACTTTTTTTTAATGATATTAAATGTATAACTAATTATATGCAATAATAATAATTACATATATAATGTTAAAATAAATAATCTTAAATAAAATTAATATGTATTATTCTTAATTATTTTATTTTAAATTTATTATTTATTTTATAATTAAGTAAATCATGATTAGTAATTATATCAATGAACTTATCATCTGTCATACTATATATATATATATATTTATTAAATCTAATCATAATATATTAATATATATATTATATGGTATAATTAATTTACCATCTAAAATAGTTTTATAATATATAATATATGTATATATATTTTTAATATATAATATATCATATATATTATAATATTACTCCCCAAAAATATATATTTCATATGGATATATAATATAATATTATAGTTTATAATATAGTATAATATAGGGTACCTAAGCGTTTCCTAAAATTGTCCGTTATACATATGTTATCTATATAAAAACTATTTATACTACAAGTAATAAATAGTAATACTAATGTATTCGAATAGCAGCGTAATATAGTATAATATGTACCATGAAATACGAGAATAAAAATTCATGCCTACACGGATCAAAATGAGTGTTCAAATAATAATAGTAATAAATGAATAACAATTTCATACAAGTTAATATTTTAAAATGTTAAATTCTAAAAATCAAAGATCTGCTTCTATTGATTGGCACTATATATATTCTCTCACTGTAATCATGCCATATCGCCGTTCGGAGTGGGCTTATATAGAATAGCTTGAGTAACATTGGCTTGGAGAACCAGAGAGCGATATCAGTAATCTCTTTCACGCGCATGGGGTAGTCGACAAAAACTTGAAATAAACGTATTTGAGGAATACAAGTGAAAATAGTCTGATTCCCAAAATTTACCTTTTGATTAGTATATATATATATAGTATAATATAAATACTAATCATATATATAATAATATTGAATATATATATATATAATTTGAGTGGATATATAATAAGTTATATATATATATAATGTATATCTATATATAGTTATTATATATAATATTATAAATATATATATTATATATTAATAACTTAAGATTAATTACGGCACATCTATATCACCACGGCTGCGCATCACTCTCGAGCAGCACGGAGGAAACATATGAGGGTAGGGATGTTTTTCATATGATACTCATATCATTCAATGATATGAGTGGAGGGGCGGAGAGGTAACCACCCTACGGAACACTCACTACAAATACCCTAAAGAGTAGCGGGGGTTCTCACTGAGCTAGTAACCTACCCTTCATATACCCGGAGGGGGGGAAAATAATCCTAATATAATATATAACCCCTAGTACCCCCTCAGGAAAGGTCACTCACCGGAGACCTATATCCATACTCGCGCCTAATCGTGGGTCGGGTATATAAATATATATATTATAATTGTATATAACCCTTTGATTCCTTTTATATGTTTATATAAAACATAGTACTAAGCATATATTTATATAAAGGTATAACGTAATTATATATATCATTATATGAGTCAAATAAATTTTCAATAATTTCTTCTACACATTTTATATAAGTGACTTTTTTTGAATGATTTTTTTTGATATTTTTTCTAAAGAGTGTATTACACAGTACTAAAACGTATATATCACTTTAATATAACGGCTGAGTATATCCAAAAAAATTTATTCTATTTTTAAATATACTGTAGCCATTAATAGTATATATTAAGATACACATATATATGACTCTGTATTCCGATAAACGCTGAGACAGCATATATTATATTAATATATATATATATATCAAGTATATTATATATATAGTTAATATATATATATCATATTATATAATTATTAATATATCTATATCATTAATATATATATAATATTAGATTGATTAGTAGATTAATTATATTATATTATATATAGTATATATATATAAATATATTAATATTATAATTAACAGTTAACAAATGATAGTAGATATAAAAAAAAAAATAAACTGGTAATCAATTAGGCTTTTATTTTTTATTTGTATTCATTGTATCAAAAAAAAATCAAATAATTCATAAATCTACTTTATCATTACATATTGAGTACTATTATATGTAATGTATTAATTTTTATTTCTTACAAATTTTAGATAACAATAGCAGTTTAATTTAATTTTATAAAATAAAGAATATTTCTAAAATGCTGAATATAATTAAATATTATTAATTAAATTGTGAAATACTTATACTTACGAAATTTTTCGTTTGAAATCTATTGATTTTAGAAGGGGGTAAATCCTCAGGTAGGTAGGTATATATATATATACTATATATATACTATATAGTAACCTTCAAATCTTTAAATTATAATATAATAAGTATATACTTTAAATTATTATGTTCTTTTACTAGTCAAAATCTCTAATAACTCCAAATTTGATAGTCATAAATATAAGATAAAAACATTTTCCATAAGTATTACAATAAGTGTGTAATAAAAATAATAAATTTATGGTGGATAGATAAAAACATGATAACTTATAAAATTTATACTAGCTATTATATGATGACTATAGCAATATTATTTTTGGTAAAGACTTTACATTACTTAGTAATATACCTAGATACGATTTCTTAGAAACTAATGATATACTTATTATTAAAGAAATACCAATACAATTATTATACCAAAGTTGAAGCCAGGAAAAGTCTAATTTGCCAAAGCTAAATGTCTATATTATTTCATATATATATTATATAATATATTAAATAAGTAGTAGATTTTTATGATTCTCATTAAAATTAGTCAACTATTTCTTTATATTTATTTTTATATATGTTTATCAATATCTTTTAATTAAAATACTTCCGAGGATATTCCGGGCATCTCCTCAATCTATGTCTTAGACGACATTTTTGGAATTATGATATCATTAGTACCAATAAATTGTTTCGCCTTGCATAGTATATCCTTCATAGACATTGTATATACATTCCAGTGGATGAATGAATTATTGCGCTAGTAGTGATTTTACATACTGGACACGTGAGAAGCTAATGATTTTACGTTGTTATCTTTTTTTTTTTTTTTTTTTTTTTTGACCATGAAATAAAACTCATGATCCTGATTTTAACTCCAACTGTTTCCGAGCTTATTTCATTAACCTATATATATTTTTTTCGAATATACGCTATAAGTATTATACCCTTTTTTTTTCACCCGTACCTAAAACTAATTTCGTCATAGAAAATGGAAGAACCTCTCTGTTTCCACTTTTTTTTAAGCTCATGTGGCAATTTGCTGAAAATTTAAATTAATTTACTTCCTCTTTCCGACTCCTTATTCCTTCTCTCGTTTCTATTCATCTCTTTCTCTCCGTGCATTACGAGGGCTCTCATCATTCGTTTCAAACTCTCCTGAAACTGAATTTCAATCTCTAATTGGGACAAAGAAAAACATGGTTTTATTTTCTCGTCTTCAAAAACAATTTCTTCAACTATCGATCATTCCACAACCACATCTTCGCAAACGCACAACTCAATTTTAGCTCTTCATAGGGTTGCTGTTTGTCCTTCCATTGAATTGGAATCACACATACAACTCAAACAACTCTTAAAGCTTATAAAAACTCTACTACTGCTTATTCACTATAACAACTTTCACGAATTTTGTAGTACGGGGACGGAAATGTAAAAAAAAAGAATAAATATATATAATATTCAACAACTCTTCCGAATCTCATTAATACTGTCTCCATCAAATATATATATCTTGCACAATTGTCGCAATTGAACCGCGTGACATATAATTCCTATCTTATTATGTTTGCATTTACAGTGTATTAGATTTCTTTCCAACATTTTAACTAAATACTTATACCTTTTGCAGATCTGTCATGTGACTTGTATTTATGCAAAGTCTTATTATCTGTCAAGAACAATCTTCCTTTCTTCCTGAGTAATAGGAAAGCGAGTTAAGGCTGGTGTGTGCTCAAAGTTTTTTTTCCACATATATATATACAACCCTCATCTCGTTGGGGAGGGACACCTCGGTAGGTTTCGTTAAGCATGTCACTTTGATTGAGATATACGACCTTTACAACTTCAAAATGCATTTATGTTCTTGGCCAATCCATCAATCATTCAACGCACTCAATTAAAATTGAGCGGGGGTTCTGTAGACCCTCCCCGGAGAGGGGGGGGAATTAGTACCTAACTACCGTAGTTTCCCCGAAAGTAGTCACCGGAAGCTAGATAGGTGTAGTATACCGGTATATAGTATAATTTATTATTTAGGATGAGGATGTTCCTTTAGTTAAAAAAAAATAGACATTAGTGATTTGATTTCAATCTTTTCCTTATTTTATTATATTTAATTAAGAAAGATTATATATCTATATTATATTTTAATAAAAATACCCAAATAAAAAGTCTCTATATATATACTGCCTTTTAAATTATCCTTTATATTTCTGGGATATATAAATAAATATTTAACCAATATTTTTTTTAATTATTATTATTTTTTACGATTTCTTAATGTAAATTTTATTTAAACACCACTATATAAGGTGAATCTAATACCTCATAAAAAAATATATCCAGATTTCCCCTGTAAGCTATTGTAGTTTTTTGATATATATTTTTTTTATTTTATTTATTATTATTTTATTTAACATTTTTATTTTATTTTGGCTTTTCTGTTTTCTATGGTAGAATTGGACCAGCATAATTTACATCAATACCATAAATGTTATTATAACCGTTTTACTCTGGGTAGCATTAATTAAAGTTTTGTCAGAATAAAATTAAGAAGCGAATTTCAAAAGACTAGACAAAATTCATAAAAATGATTACAATAAATTATATTGATTAAATAATATGATATATTATATATATATATATATATCTAGTTATATTATCATAAAGTTAAAAGTGTATTTATTTTAATGATTATCAAATATAATAACTATATATAATATTATAAAAGTGTATATTATATTTAATGATTCTCAAATCTAGATAATAGAAGCTCGCTAAAATGTATTATATTTTAACTGATTCTCAAGGATTATATAATATTAGTTTCTAAGATTTACAGTTTATGGATCCTAAAGTATAACAGACTATTCCACATCGATAAATCAAGTACTTATATATGCGTGATGATTCCACATATATATAGATAAATTGGTTCTCTTCACATAGTGTCTTCAGCGAGAGTATCCTAGTTCTCGAGATATTGGCGTAATATAATGTAAAGTTTGGCAATATTAATTGTTTTTATTTTTAGAATCTTATAATTATATACTAAAATAATATTAAATATATAATATATTAATAATATAAAAAAAGAAAATACACACACTCGCAGTAATAAATTATAAAATTATATGGATACATTACCATATACAGTATACACTTATATTATTATTAATAATAAGATAATTTAGACGAAAATTATTTAAATATTTACTAAAAAAAAATTGATATTGATATATAGTACTGTACAATTGTGTTGAAACAAATTAGTATACTATAAATTTTATGCAAATTACTATGTAATCAAATTCGTCAATTAAGAAGCACATTAAAAAGAATTATAAAGTTAATAAATAAATAAAAAATTAAAAAATATAAATACTTTAAAAAATAAATAATATCAACTAATACATATTATCAAGTATCATGGAAACTTTATTTCACACTATATAGACCTTATTTATATTATGGCTCGTTTAATGCGAAAATGGCATGTCTTCCCTTGGGTTGCAGGAGCATCCAAAAAATAAAGGGAAAAAAATAACTATTACTGCTGCAAATTTAATAATAAATAATAATAAAAATATTTTTAAAATGGGGGAAAACCATTTATGTTTGAATAGGATAAATTGTTTATCTTAATTTCTATTCAAAATTAAAATTTTAAAAATATTTAAAATTTAAAAATACGTTAGTAATTAATATTTTTTTTTCCAGGGAAGCACGGAAAAAAACCTTATCCCAATATCTGGAGTCATTGACTTAGAAGAGAGAATACAATGAGCCGACATATTTTCTTATAAAAAAATGTTTAGCTCTTCAACTAATTTGACTATTAGAACAGTTAGTTTAAGCGATGTCACAAGCAAATAATACTTACTAAACTATAATTTTTGTGTACGCGCACACTAACTAAGGACATATAGATAATGGTGCGATTACGGCATAATTATTCTATAATCACTCAAATGGAATAGATCACTTTGAGTATATCTATAAAATATATAAATAGTCTCTCTACTTTGAGTAATTATAAGGAGTCTTATAAACAATATTATACATTTCAGATAATTATATATTTTATTACTATAATATATAATATAATTATTAATTTATAATATAAGTATAGATATATTATAGTAATATAACTATCTATATATATCTATATATATATTAATAATATATTATATATAATATCAGTATGAAGCTATGGTACAATTATAATTAGTTTATGCGACAAGGAGGTCCCGGGTTCGCTCATACCTCATTACTTAAAAAAAAAAAATAACATGACAAATAATGCTCAAAATTGTAGAAGAATTTAGATGTCAAATAATATTATTCATAATTACCAATTAAATTATAATGTTTAATAATTGGATTAGAGCTAAGACTTATACATTTATTTTGCAATAAATAATATCAATTTTTATTGTTTTCTCTATATTTCCGGAACCATCTTTTTTTCATGAAGGATGAAATTGAGAAACAAAGACGTTTTGTGCTCATTCACTAGAGATAGAGTATTTATATATATTATAAATCTATATAATGTTTTCACTAATATACGACATTTAGGTTTTATTAGAAATGAGATATGAGCTGTTTAGATATATAACAAAATAGAAACTAACTTCATTATTAATTTTGATCTATCTCCCCCATTAACGATCAACAAAGACTCTCGCTATATCCTGTAAACGGGGAGGACAGATGGAAGGTGGCTTGTGACATATATAGATAATTTTAGTGTTACAAGATTTGATTACAACTTTATTGAAAACTAGGAAATAATAAGTGTAAAATTATAAATAAAAATAATATTAATATTTATATTTTTTAAATTAAATAAAATAAACCTTATGTTAAATATATATATATATAAATAACATTTATTTCATATATATATATATAATTATATATATAATTAATAAATAATTTATTATAGTATATAGGTTATTTGAATACAGCCCTGAATTTTTGAATAATCAAGGAAAGAACTACTACCAGGATAATTGTATGAAAATTGAGGGTATAGCTCGAGATACTAGTGTCATACTTTATGTAAAGGATTAGAAGGTCCGCCGCCAGACATCCACAGAAGTCCAAGATAATCCGGAGAAATATTCGCTCATCTATCTGCCAAATCCGGTCATCGTACCAGGAGGGAGATTCAGGTAAGATCAAAATTCTGCGAAGCCTGATCCGAAGCAGCATAATCTGAGCGATAAAAGACTTTTTTTTTTTTTTTTTTTTGGGGGAGGATATAATAGTAAGGGGTGGTATCACAACTATGAAGTAGGGGTGTACCGGAGCTCAAATTTGAATAGGAGTTAAATTTAATTTTTATAAATACAATAAAATAGGTTAAGTATTTATAGGAGGCGGAGTACCTGATTTCAGAGTCCTCAATATTTTATAATTGGAGCCAGGAGCCTAGACCGGAGCCGGAGCACCGGGTAGGAGTCCGGAGCCACGGAGCCGGCAAGAGGTAATCGAGAAGCTGAAAACCAGAGCCTGAGAACTATATATGAGGAATTTTTAAACAATGAGCGGGAGGTCGGATAAAAATGTTTTTTTTTTTTTTTTTAAATAATAGAAAACCATAAGTTGTAGCCTGCAAAAAAAATCAAGAGGTGAGCCTACATCGATTCAAATTACAGTTAGAAAGGCACCTAGCAGTAGCATCACCACCAGAAGAAAGGTCCTATAATATAACTATCCACCATACTATAATCATACAGGTTGAAATATATGAAAACCTATGACATTAATTCATCATATCTATTAGCAAATCAGAGAGAAGTGTTCTAGCAGACAATTCATGATATACCATGTATAGCATGGCGACCGAAGTTGTAATATATATATATAATATTTATTTAGACTCAGTAGACGGCTGTATACTATCCTTATCGAGATAGTAACTTGAAGAGATACGAGAAAATAGAGACATATAAATGAAAATGATCAGAGGAACCAGGAGGATAAGGAAAAGGTTTGACATGAATCCAATATTAGAAGGAGTCTTACAGTGAGTGGGATTGGAATAAAGGTTTAATAAGATAAAATAGTAATAAAAATCAAGATGGAGGAAGGAAAATGAGTTATAACTAATAAAGTTGGGAGTGATAGTTGGATGTAAATGATAATAGATCTAGAATTAGTTCATTACTCAAAGACGATCAGGGATATCTGGAAGTTATGGGAATTGTACCGGAAACTGAGCTCTAGAATATAGATCAATTTTGGATAAGAGAGAAAGGTATGCAGCTGACCCAGCTTATATCCTTATGAGAATTTAAGAAAGATATTAGCTATGAGTGGTTAGAAGCTGATATGACATAATTCACAAATAGAGAATGAATGATTTTCATGAGTAACGTAGGGAAGGAAAAGAGCATATGTGATTCTTATATATGATTATAGATCAGTATTATATAGTTCAGAAGATTTATAGGCATTAATCAAGTTGAAGTTAGGAAACTGATAACAATATACAAATAATGAGATTAATTTAGTTACTATAAGGATTGACAGGTGAGAGCTTTAATCCTAATAAAGTTAATAAACTATTCGAGAGAAGGACTTACCATTAATCAGATGAACGAGTGTAAGAGAACAAACATAGTCGTTGAGCACATGAGCACAACAGTCTCCTTTGGCAGAAAATTTAAGGAGTAGCAATCAGTAATATCTAGATGTAGCAGAAGTAGCGTTTGAGAGTATGACGAGGAGAGAGAGGCAAGAGCAACGCATGAAGGGAGTTATTGGATTGGAGAGCACAATGAAGAGGAGGAATAAAAAAAAAAAAATTAAGTAGGGAGAGAGGAGAGAGAAGAAGATGAGGAGGAGAAAGTAAAGAAATCTCTGTGATTCTTGTGTTCGAGATGTATACGCGATAAATTAAGAAG
This sequence comes from Trachelipus rathkii, assembly GCA_015478945.1. Classification (NCBI taxonomy): domain Eukaryota; kingdom Metazoa; phylum Arthropoda; class Malacostraca; order Isopoda; family Trachelipodidae; genus Trachelipus; species Trachelipus rathkii. The sequence goes on from JABUQX010049964.1 coordinate 50,859, forward strand.
TAGAGCGCGTTTATGAAAATGAGGAGATAAGAGAATGAGTCGCGTGATTGCAGTTCAAGCTGATGGCAAGAAGTTTCCTTCTCAGAGTATTATAAAGACGAAAGAGATTGAAAGTTCCACAGTTTGGGAATGCCTCTCTTCACAAGAAGAGTAGCTGCAGATGATGCTGTACTCTATAACACAACCATTTCTGAAAGAAGCCTTGTAAGATTCTCAGGGTGTCTCAAGTAAGGATATCTTTTTGGACATAAGAGTTCATGATTTATAACGTATGAATGTATCAAAGAGTGGGTAGTATATGAGCTCAGAACAACTAAGCTAAGAACTCACTTTATTGAGGAACAGAGAGAATTACAACACGTGATTGTCAGTATAAAATATAAGCGCAAGTCAAGTAGCAGGATAGATATCATCGTGAGAGTGTGGCTAGTACTAATACGCAAGCGTTTAAGCGCTCTAGATCTGGCACACGAAGTTCACTAAGCCTCCACTCAACAATGGCATCTGTTGAAAGGAGTTTTCCTTCCTAAATCGTATAACGAGATGCCCTTCGAAGCACGATGGTCATGAAGACTCTCATAAATTATTGTACTCGTAACTTATTCTACATAGAAAACAGACACTTTTATAATTAAGTATTATCAAATACATGCCATCTCATGGGTATGGAAATATACTATAATAATAAAGTATTACAGTCAGAAGCTAGAAAGGAAAAGAGATCGTATCTTTTCCAAGTAGTCATATATAGTATCGTTGAGAGTACTTTAACATACCAAATTTGTATCCCACTCTTTCATATAACTAAAAATAAATAGTATATATATATATTAATATATATATATATATATATATATTTATAATAAATTAGGTAGTATATATATATATTATTATATATATAATATATATTATAAATAAAATAGATTATATATATATATAGTAGTATATATATATATAAGTGAAATACCGTATATATGTAACGATATTTCTTTATTTAGCTAGTACCCCATGTATTTGGGGGTTACCCGGGGTGAGGAAAAATGACCCCGCTACTGATTTTAATATTATATATATTAATTAATTATATATTAATAATATAATATAAGTATAGATTTGAGTGACTCAAGTAAGCTCCTTAACATCCCTATATATATCTAGCCTAACGTTACGATTTTGAGGTAAAGTGAATATATAAAAAAAAACAATAGTATTGATATTTCAAGGTAAAAATGAATCATTAGATTAATGCACAATTAATAGTGGGATTTATTCCACATAATGCGTGATAATGGGACAAAACTAAGAATCACATAAGTATATATAAATGCACCATCATCATATAGAACTCCGGAAACGGGAGCTCGGATCGGAACAAAAAGAGATATAATATTTATTAGCTCAGGTAGCAATCTGAGTGAGAACACATAATAGAATGTCTCTTTATGCGATACAGAAAGTTGTTGAGAATTCTTTGCTATATTAAACCTGCATAAGAGGGAGTGGCGTAGATTAGTTAGAAGGGTTAGGTTCAGGTTTAGGTTGTGATGATGGTGGGTGGGTTTCTTGTGCAGGGTTAGTCAAGTGGTAGATAAATAAAATTCGAATTATCGAGCCTCTCTTTAAAAACATCTTATATTGATGTATTCATATAGGTAGGCTTAGCTCGTGCTTGAAAAAGTGTAGTGTGTTTGAGTTCGCGTCGCTTCCTGTGTCCGTTCGTTGTGTAAGGTGTCCGTGTAAAGACGTAGATTATTTAGTTACACATATAATTATATAATTATAGATCAATGCACAATTAATTACATACCTTATGTTCTTATCTATATCTATACGTATAACTTTTAGGATATCAGATCTATGATTGGATAATATATTATATCTATGCATATATAGGTTACCAATCTCAGTAATATTTTCAATAACTGATCGAATAATATTTAATATAGTGAAAAGTGTATTAAGCGCGCTCGTTAAAGGACTTATTACGATAGCCTCTACATTAGTGTACCTATAGTATATACTATTTGATGTAATGAGAAAGATGAGAGAGAGAGAAGAGAAGAAGTAGAGAGAGAGCACGATAGCTAACACAATTCAGGTTGCTCGTGGGTGTCAGCCAATCTGATGGTTAATTTACTTTGATTTATTCACTATAGTCACAGTAGTTCCCACATTATTATCCTCATATTAAATTATATATATAAACGCATCATTTTACTAAGTCCTACGCGAATAGTCAGAATACAGTTCCTACTTTCATATATAATTATCTTTTATTGTTCTTTTCATCCTAAATAAATCTAAAAACGTATGGTAATGCTGCTAATATATCGGGGTATTGAGAACACAGACAATAATAACGCTAGTAAGACACGTAACTTATGCTGATCAATAATCAAGGAGTGTCATTTGCTCACAAACATACAAACCCTTGCCAACGTAAAATAATTAATTTGTTTACAAGCGCGATTATCTAGCTATGTCTAGGCATACTTTGTTATGAAATTATCGCGCCTGAATTGCATTGGTATAATTAAAATTATCTCCACCACTTACTGGTTGTGGGTAGAGAACAATAAACAGGCCAGGTAAACAAGTAAATATTAGATGGAAAACAGTTAAATATATATAAATAAAAAAACAATCAGACATTCTATAGCTAATATTAAGGATTAAGAGATAGAAATATTATTTAAAATGCTGCACCACAGGATCACAATACGAGTGAGCAGCCAACGAATAAGATCAAGAGTTAAATATGTGACATATAAATGTATTAAGTATATATATCTATCCGATCTTATTTTAGGCATATTGGCAACTATCTTGATAATTGGTGTGACCTTATTAATATTATATATCAAGCTTATGTACTCTACTTGAATTTAAATTTTATGTACGAATTATTACTAGCTCTTGCCTCGCTGTTATAATTCGTTATATGCACAATACCTAGAGTTAGTCACAGTTACATTTTATTATTTTATAACCAGTTTTAATATCTATTTATATTTATAATCAGATTAAAATAATAAACACTAAATTGTGCTATTAACCAACAATGTCAAAATGGAATAAAAAAATGTAATTTACTTTATTTAAATTAAAAATTCAATATATATTAAGTTTTTTCCAAATTTTTGTGTGTAAAAGTTTATAAAAAATATTGTATTTATTTGGGTAAGTTATACGAAATGAGTAATCGTTTTTATTTAACTTACGATTCACCCGACTTCCGTACTCACCCGCAACGTGTAAATCATAATTGTGAGGTAAATCGACTCCCGACGCTGGATTCATATTTGCACCGAGACTCTCTTATCGAAAGGACTCTCTTTCGAAAACGCGAATCTGTAATCCCGCTCCGCCAGCGACTACACCGGCCACTAATAGGAACATTCCGCCAGGCTTTCGACTGAGATATATAAAATTATATTAGGAGTTTTGTCAGAAACTTATGAATCGGTACTCATATTAAAATTGGTTAGGTATCGATAATAGTCTTTAAATTATACATAGTAATCGACTTGACTCACAACCACCGTACCTTGATTCCGATGGTTGATATACATATATAAATGATTATAATAGTGTTAACCTTAACAGCTCGAAATACAGTGGATATTATTATAGTTATCAGTATCAGGATAATTATAAGTAAATTAACTTATTATTGAGATCTTATTACTACTAAATTTTATGATATATATAAGATCATTAATATAATAATAAAAATTACATGTATAATAAATTATAAATGATAATAATAAAGTAAAAATGTAATATATTATAAAATCAAAAAAAAATAATTATATTAAAAATATATAATTAGAATTATATTATAATTAATACAGATAATCTTATTTAAATAAGTAAAACTCGCAAATTAAAAATTGAGAAAATATATTCCTACTAATAAATCGTGCCAAAACAAGATTCTGGCTCAAATCTCTCGTTATATCTCATACGTATAACTAAAAGCGCTATATTCATACGCAGTAATGTTAGCATCTAATGAAAGCCAGATCATCACAGGATACGACACTGAGCTCTGAAAAAGAACGACGTAACCAGAGAGAGACATGATCCCGTTGTTATAGGAGGGGAGACCAAAACATGAATAATCGGTGTACGAGAAGGCTCCACTTACTATTTATTCGTCAGTGTTATAAATAATTTAAATAGTACTAGCCAACGATCAATCTACTCAGCAGTCCCACTACTCAGTATGAATAGAGAGATTCAAAATAAATAGCTCTGAAAACTATTTAGGGCTCTCTTCTCTCTATCTCGAGCAAACACAAAATAAATGTTATTTCACCAGAACACACTCACACCATGTCACAACAACTCGTTGACTCGTCATATCCACTCAATGACGAGAAATTTAAAGTGAGTAACTGTTTAGATATAACCGAGGATAATGAGACTCGTTCACATACAGTGCGGCGCTTTATCTGGAGAGTATTCACGTATATGAATAATATGAAAGACGATGAAGTAGAATTTCATATATAACCATAAACCTATTAAAGAATGTATACAAGAAATTTTCTGACATTTAGGTCATTGAGTACTTGTACTATATGTTGATAGAGAGATAGCTTATTATGAGGTGTACTTATTTTTATTATAAGTTAGTAAAATTCTCTCTCTCTCTCTTCAATTCTAAAAATAGATATAGAGCTCCATTTCGTAAGTACAGTAGTATAATCGTCAATAAATATAATTTAAGAAAATGGCGAGTGAGAATTGGGTATTTAGAGGAGATTATCCGTGCTCTAATATATAGTTTTCAGATGTTCAAAGTAATGCGTTATCTCTACTAATAAGAGAACTCTTGACATAGAAGTAGATAATTGTATGGTATTACGTAATCTGGTGAGAGGATAGCAGACCGCCGCTACTAGAGAGAAATTAAATTCGACGCAGAGAAATATGTAAGGCCATACAGAGATTCCAACACACGGGAATCACGCGAAATATGTGAGATTAACATAGCAAGCACAAGTGCAGATAAAGCGAGAAGGGCCATACTCTAATTCTCGCGTCCTTAAGGCTCATAGTGAACATTAGGAGTAATAAAATACTATCAAAAGCATCATTTTGTATCGATCGAGTGTGAGGTGAGAATGTTTTGTTTGCTCGCGTAGTAGGTATCCCACTATAGTGCCGGAGCGTGCATGTAAAGAGAATGATGAGGCAAGAGTATCGATGTATTTCAGTATGGGACGTTCACTGTGAGCTGATTCTATTATTGTTTTTTAGCCTAAATGGCAGAGAGAGATATATGAGGATATTTAACTTGATGGATAATATAATGGGAAGAGGAAGTTCCGTAACTCCAGATATTATTACTGAGACTCATAGAGTACGGTTGCTATAATACTATAACTGGCCGTGGATGTGGCCGCGGTGTATAGATCATGAAAGAGTGCAGAAAGAACGGTTATAAAGCTTTAAACAGTGTTGTTCGGATTATCCGGCTGTATATAAGTGTCTCTAGTCGAGTACGTATAGTTTACTTACAGTGTTATAAGAGAAGGTTTCTGGTAATATGATATTTTTAATCGTGACGGGAGCACGATGGATTGTTAGAAGTGGTCCAAGCCGAAGTAAAGTTAGTGTCAGTATAAGCATGTCGGTGTAATGATCATAGTGCTCCGAGAGTGAACGTGTATATCCATGCAAAGGAGGAGCGCTCGTGGCGCTGTCATAAGAGATTTTCGCGATCAGAGGCTGTTATGACAGTAAGAGTCGGATGATGCTCATAGTAAAATGTACCTTGTAGAGTTCACTGGTACTCGGATATAACGGGCCTCGGAGTCCTCGGTGCACATGTAACAAGAATGCCGGAGGAGGCCATAAATGTGCCTAATACGTGAGGGAGCATTTATTGTATTCACAACACTCGTATGAGGACCGGCGGTTGCTGCGTGGTACTTAGTTTATACAAAATCGTCCTAAATTAAATAGTCTTAGCTGCATGAGGAGATACTTATTCCGCATTTATATCTTACTAGTACTTTTGTTTCGTACCGCAGAGCTTCTCTAGATATCCGAGAAGTTAAGGACGAGAACCACCACAATCTAATGGCTAATAAATTTTTATGAGTTATATATGAGGTATTAGCTCCGGATCAAGAAACCGAGAGAACTCTCATTCCTCATCTGAACCTAATCAGAACGACTCATCTTCCTCTAAAGTAAGACCGAAAGTCTACATGAAAGACTCTAAGAGAGGGACATATTGAGGTAACGAGTATTGGGTTTTGAGCTGTTCATTTATATTTCATTAATTGGTATAATGAAATATCTAAATATAAATTGATTTAATTATGAAAAATATCAGGCTCTACGCACAGAAGAAAGTACTCACCACACTCTCAACATAGTCGCAATCAGAGTACAAAATACAAAGCAGAGGAGACAAAAAGAGAAAATATAAAACTTCAAATGAGATCTCAACTACATTTATAAAATTGAGAGTTGTATGAGAAGAGATGCGGTTCTGCTCATATAATTCATGTAATTTAATTCGTCTGTAGTGCAATAGCACGCTACACGGTAGTAGATGAGAGTACTAACTGTGAGACAGGGATTAAAGTCGTTTATCATAAGTAGGATAAAAAAGGTATCACGTTATCTTTCACCATGTGTAATCTTGTTGACTGTAACAATATAAAGATTGTTCTCTAGAATTAACATTGATTCATCTTAATCACTATTAAATTCAGAGAGAGCAGTATTATATATTCTATCATAATTTTGTCTATCAGAAGACTAATTATAGATCACGCTTTATAACTATAGATACAGACTCAGACTCTCAGTTAACGAGAAATACGGGTATTGATACACTTGAAGAAAGAAGGCCGAAACTTACACGAGGTATACAGCGCTCATAACTCCTCTAGAGAATTACTCGAGACTATTACTAAAGTTTTGCATAAGGATGGGGTGGGAGTATTTCCTTAAACTTTCTTTTAAAAAGATTGACGTCTTACATTAATTGGCACAAATATCACACGAGAGCACTTTGCCGTGTCTCAAAAGTTTGAAATTTTATTTTCGCTTGATAATATTGAGGCTTGGGAATAGAGATCAGCATATCACTATACATGAAGCCGCTAAAGCAACAGAGGCTCCTAGATGTAGCAGAGCGATTAAATGGATTACAGGAGTACCAAACACCATGAAATTTTTCTGTTTCACACTGTGTGACGAGCCCTGGAGGAGTTTTTAAAAAAGATAGCTGCTCTTGATCTTAGCATATAGAACGAATGAGAATGGAGTCGGCAATACATATAGATTAAGGGAGAAACGCTGTTAACGCTAGAGTTATTTAGTTAATTAGCACAGTTAAAGTTAATACCAAACTTTATACACATTGAGAATGTTTAAATGAGAGATTTATATTTGTACTCTAATCACGAGAGTTGTTAATAATTAGATCTTAATAATCGCAGGTACTGCTAAAGTAAGACTTCAGAAGAAGATTGAGCAGAGTAGGTCACAGATCATCTAGCAGGTAAGAGAATCTCATGGAGAGTACGAGCCAGCAAGTAAGAATCAGATGCTAAACGAGGAACTATGTGTAGGTTCTATTCGCCATATATACTTCATCTAATGCATGAAATTTCCGGAAGGTCAATAGTAAACAGAGGTAGTACGCCAATTAAACAAGAATCAACTACATGTGAAGAGTCGAGGATATTGATACACGCTCTTATCTCGAGAGAGAGTATATGAAAAGGAGTCACTATAAGGCTACATATACACTCTAGATAGGACAAGACGTGAATACTCAGTAAGGAAGTATATTCTCGACATCAAATATAGGAACTCAGAAATCCAAGTAAGGTATAGAATCTAGAGTACTGATCAATACAGTTAGGAGATAAATAGATAAATATCACACTAAAAGGAGATATAATAAATAATACATCAGATTGAACTATTAGAGTATATAGAAAAATAATAACATATAAAATTTCAAAATACAATAAAGAAAATAGAGATATAGATTAAATGAAAAATCAATAGAGGATGAATGAGAGTTAAAATGATTATAAATGGGGACAAACACAACTGCCGAATTAAGGAGAGACAAAAATAAAAAATAATAAAAAGAATCAAAAATAAAAGAGGAAAGATATTTACGAACAACTTAATGAAAAGTTTTTGTTTCAGATTTCCTCCCTCTGAAAGGTTGCGTGTATCAAACGTACAATCGAAACGCTTCACTTTATACATATAATACATAATAATGAGCACGACAATAAATGCACCGGCGACACGACTAAACTAAACAACAATCATAATAATAAATTATAATGATAATAATAATATAAATAAATGAAATATCACACAGCAATAACCTATAATATAATTTAATAAATTATACTTTTGATTTTGAACGAATATATTGCAAAGTACACAAATCCGAATATGCTGAATATTATCGTTCTGAATGTGAGAACGTGATTAAATTCCGAACGCACACCGCAATTCTGGTGGTTGGGAATGTAATAGCGACAATAGAAGTATATATACTAACGGCTACTCTACACACTAACCACTACTTTGTCAATTAGTATAGAAAATTTAGATTGGCTTATATGACAGATAATACACATGAGAAGCGAGTGAAAGATGCTTTCCACAGTTACACGTGCGGGTCGGTGGCGTACGTATGAGTAAGTCACACAATTACGACGTGGACGAATGTGTACTCTGAAAAGTGTAACGTCGAATAATATTTAATACCAGAGCGAGATATTGAGGAAGGTATTAAGCGTTAATTCTGAACGCGCATCTTTACCAATTCCCAAGTAGCCCACTTAGAGTGATAAAGAGGTATATAAATGATAGTAAAAGGAATTGGAGAGTGAGTGTCTCGCCACACATTGGATACATAAGATAAGTAGAGAGTGGTAATAAATACACACACATCACCGGAATTAATAGACATAGGACAAAGTGAGTAGATCTCACCATACAATACGGTGGCAAGGAAAGGGTGTGATAAGACCAATCCACCGATACTTAGACAGACATAATAGATAAGAGAGATAAAAGAGGAGTTATAAACTCACACCTCACACAGAGAGAGTAATAAATAAGTGGATATAGAGTAAAACGGGGGTGGGGATAGTATAGGCAAATAAGTGAGAAAGATAAAAATAAAAGTACACATATATAAGGGATTAAAGTAGGATATAACAATGAATAATAATAATACTAATCAATATATAATAATAATCCGGACATAATACACAAATTTATCGTTTCACTTTAAATAATAAATGAAATTATTTATGACTAAAAGTATAAACTAATAAAAATACAGACACATATATATATATAAATAGAACTAAAAAGAAATCCTATTCACTAATCTCAATTATCATATTATCCCTATTGAGCTCACCACACACACACATACCAGTACACTATTGATTTAATTATATATCATCAATTATCAGGCTTTAATCACATACATATAACACTATTTTAACCACAATTTAGCTACGATTTAGCTACCATTGATGTTTACTAAATACATATATATTACATTATATAAGAAATTCATAATTTTATAAGAATTTGTTATACTTCACATCAGTCAGTAGTAGTAGTAGTAGTAGTGAGTAGTAAATATATAAAATTACTGGAGATAAAAACCGAGAAAACATGAACATAAAATGTTATTCTGCACTACGGAAAATAAAATATCGTATGTATTAATGGAGAGTAGTATGGAGATATTAACTCATTCTCTATTGAGGTAAGAGATATAATATAAAGCATCCACACACCACTAATTGAGAGTGAAAATAAAAAAAAGAGTTTAGAATTTACTAATTGAGTACATTTGGAATGATATTTCTTAGCGTGGTTTGAGATATGCTAATTTTATTATTTATTACAATGTATATTATTAAGCTGGAGTGTATCCCTCTATGAACTCTAAATCATTTATATTTGTCTATTGTTTATTTCTTTAATAGGATGTGATAATGTTTTTTTATATATTTTTATTTGTTTTGGTTCACATATACTTTCTTAATAGGTCAAATATTTAATGGCTTCTCACTTGTGTGTTTGTGTTTTATCACAGTCATATGAGTCGTTGTAATTAAACTTTAGGTACACATCTATTAACAGACGTTAATCATATCACACACAACAAACTCATTAGTATATATGTATGTTTGATTGTTCTGTATATAGTGCTTGAATTCATGTTGATTGAAATGTGTTGAGAAATAAAATTTTCATTGTTATTGGAGTTCTTTTAGATGTTATTTTTGATAAATGGGAATTATAATTAGGTCACTCAATCAAGTACTTATATAATATAAAGAAAAAGTTGTGTTTAATTATCTCTTTAAGAGTAAGTCTTTATGTTATACTTCTCGCTCTTATGCCACTCGTAATACCCGTGACTACCCTTTCCCTTGTCAAAAAGTTGCTTCTTTTCCCTCCTTTACCCTGTCGCAAGTTGGGTGAGGTCTCCCACACTCCACTTTCCTTAGCCACCGGTGGGGAGTCCCTCTATTTCCTTGTCAAGAGGTGGGGTGCACCCTATTTCTATGTCACCAATGAGGAAGTCACTCCCCTTTCTCACTTTGTGTCGATCTCATCTATACGCTAGTGTATTGCACTCCTCGAGTCGATGGGGGCAGAAAAGTTATATATCAAGTTGCAATTCGTAAAGACTCACTCGTCACTCTCGAGGTATTTTATTTAATCTATATGAGTTATGTGGGTTATACACTACCAACGCCCTCAATGATCTCTTGGAGACTATATTATACTCTTAACTTAAATTACATTCTGCTTTTTATCTACCTACTTCACGAGTGAATTGATTTATAATAAGTTTTAGTGCGTATAGAGTGCAGCTCCTATTGTTCTACCTATAATGATGGCCTAAGTTGACTTGATGATCGCTACGAGAGCATGAGCGCCTGAGATCGCTCATTTGAGAGTGATTTGATCGGAAAGTCAATGCCATTTTTAAGGATAATTGTTCCTTTACGTTAGTTTATATTATTAGAGGTAACATCATACCTCACGTCTCTAATAGTTTTAAACTTTTCACTTTATGGTTAACATTTATATTACAAATCAGAACATTGAACTATTTTCTATATTTTTTGAGTTTCTTAGCGTGCAAAGCTGTGTTCCCGCTTTACTCTTCTATCATCCTCTGTTCTTTATATAATTCACTCATTTTCTTGTTTGCAATATGGATTCTTTTTCTTATGCTACTACTGTAACTGATTTATACTTTTGGATTCTTACTCATAACTCACTGATTCATAAACTCTATCTAATAATTCATTACCTTCTGGATTCTTAGGCCTCTGGATCCTATACCTTCTGAGAATTCTTGTCTATCAATGTGAAATTCATAACTTCTAGATTCTTACATACGGATTCATACTTACTTGAGATCTGTCTACTGGTTTCACCTTCTGGATTTCTGTACCTTCTGGATATCATACCTTTACTGGATTTTGCTACTGAATTAATGGCCTTCTAGATTCTTGTTCTACTGAGATTTCTTACTTCTGGATTCTTACTCCTGATTCTACTTCTGGAATTCTTACCTACTGATTAATTCCTTCTGCTTCTCTAATTACCGATTTATATACTATTGTTCAAAAACCTATAACTTCGGTAGAGTTCTATTGTCACTATACTCATTAATCAGGCAGGGTGAGTGTGTGCTTATATAAATTAAATGTTAGCGACTCTCAAATGTCATTGGTTCTATGTGTGTGACACATAATTTAAATATCCTGGTGCGGTGCTGAAAATTTACGGTGATTGGCAAACCCTACCCATCAACTCGTTAGTACGTGAGTCTTTATTCTGTCATTTTCCACATAGTACGAATCTAATGATAAAACACTTTTTTGAGAGACACGGCAAAGTCATTTTCAAGTGTTTTTTTTTCTTTTTTAATCGAAATTAATCTTTATTAAACTATTCAATGTTTAAGGAATCCGTATATATGGTATATATCATATATAAATAGTATATATATAGTATACTATATAGTATGGATATATATATAGTATATATATATTATAGGTGTATAGTGTATAGTATATATGGAGAGTACTATATTATATATATATTATATATATAAAGTGATATATATATATAAGTATAACCGTATATATATATAGTTGGTTTTATTAAAAATATTAGTGACTATATATATATATATTATATACCTATATATATATATAAATATTAATTACTCTTAGAGAGGATTACAAACTAGCAGAGCACTTAGCTTCAGAAGAAGAAAAAGAAAGATTGTACGTGGAACTAAAATCTGCAGCAGAATCTGGATGGGATTTTTCCACACGTTGGTTTATGACAGGCGACACCAATAAAGGTAGTAGATTAAAAATTTATTATTTATATATTATTTATTTATGTAATTATTTTTTTAAATTTTTATTTATTTGTTTGCTTGCTTAGTTTTAGTTATTTATTTATTTATTTAATTATTTATTTATATATTTGCTTATTTATTTATTAATATATTTAGTTATTTCCACTTATTAATTTATTAGTTTATTTATATAATTATTTATTTATTTATTTATTTATTTATGTAATTAATTATTCAGTTATTTATTTATTTTACTAACATATTTACTTTGAAAGTCCTGCTGGAGGGTTTAATTAAAATTATTAAAATAATATTATAAATAACCTTTAAAACAGCTAAAATAACCTTAAATCTTAATATTAGCTGTACATTAGAGACTTTTATTGTATAAAATTCGTCTAAAGTTTTAGCAATGATATATAGTAGGATATATATCTAGGTATATATATATATATATATATAGTATGTATATATTATATATCGACCTATATGTATATTAATTCTATATTATATACAGTATAGTCTTAAGAATTACCGTATATATATACTATAATTATAGTCATAATAAATATATTATTAAAAGAATTAAATTAACCTAGATTGGAAATTAAAATAAAATTAAAAAAAAGCAATAAAAAGTTTCGTTTGCTCCGTAAATTTAAATACAAATTTAATTTTTTTATATAATTTCTGATAAAGAATCCAAAAAATAGGGAGGAGTTTACCGACAATGGAGAGGAAGATACTGTAAGGAGGAAAAACAAGTCAGGGTAGCGGCTGGTTTAAAACCACCTATTTATTCACTTTGTCAAGTAATTGTGTGTGATATAACTGCGCATGATAGAAAAAAAAAATGAGAGGGGTGTTTCTTACGGATTTGCGCTTTCATAGTAACTGCATTTAACAATTTATATATATTAAGTCTTAATTGTGTGTGTTTAAATGAAATATACTGGATGTGACTAGTGTTTATGCATTATAAAAACAAATAACTAGTATTGTAAAATATATATATAGAGATTGATTTACTATTTAGATTATATATATATATATATAAGGTATATACTGATATATATATATTTTTATAATATATATAATTCAAGCGTAATCCCCAAGCAAAAATAAAATTAGAGCTTTATCGCGACCACACATGCCAAACAAAGATCAGACAATAGATTAAACACCCTCGATCATTACTTTTTTCTTTTTCTTTCCAAACTCGTCGAAAAATGGGAAATTGATAAGCAGCACAAAATTCCCCTTAAACCAAAATGGCAATTTTTTGCACGTTCCTGTTCAGCTTCAGAAAACGCCTTCGATCTGCGTTTTTGGATCGAATGGAAAGCTCATCGACCGATAGCTGGCGTTTGCTCATGTAGAAATACAAATGCGTTGAGAGGTCCTTGTATTGTGCGTGAGTTTTGTGTTGCCTTTAGTTCTTATTTATTTTGTTATGTTTTCTTGTTTGTAATTTATGATTTTTTTTTATGATTTTTATTCTTTTTAGAATATTTTATTAATGTTTGTATTTGTTAAATTTTAATACATTTCTAATAGTTTTTCAGCTTATTATAATATTATTGATTCAAGAGGAAAAAGCAAACTTGATTACAATTTTTATAGCAAAGCACATGAAACCGGTTGTTATACTGATTTTGGCAGCTTATATATATATATAATATAATATATAATATATATATATATATTATATATATATATATATATATATATTACTATATATATATATATAATATATATATATATATATGCAGAGAATCTTCTTCACAATGACTGTCCAATAAGACTTAGCATGCTTGACATTGACATTACTTTAGCATTGCCCTTGAGATAATCTGCATTGTTGAATACTAACGCGATGTGAAATGTTCTTATATATAAACTATTATATATAGGTATATATAATAGGTATAACTTATAGTATTATGATGTGATATAGAAGAGTGTAGGTAATATATATATATATAATAGTATATATATTAATATATATATAATATATAAATATATTATGTGCCAAAGTTACCACTTAATAACGCATCTTCTTCATGTTACCAATAAATTTGAGACAATTAATATGATATACTATACTAATACTAGGGTGACTATACTATATAAATATATATATGATATATATATATATAATATAAGGTGTATATATATATCGGTATATATATATATATATATATATTAGAGAGTATTATATATATATATATATAATATATATTATATATAGTGAGATATATATATATACACATATATTAATATAAATAGTATATACTATATAATATATATATTATATATATATAGTAATAATTATATAGTATGATAATATAGTATATACTATAGGAGGTATAGCCATAATGGACATTTATAAGCTGTTGACTTTAGGTTAATTATTAGGTTAGGTTAGATTAGCGGGTTAACAGTTTGGTTAGGTAGCGGTTTAGGTTAGGTCACACTTGTTTAAATTAGGACTATAGGCGTTAGATTAGGGTTAATTACCCCAAAAGTTTCAATGTATTTACCTTAAATTTTAAATAACGATATCATTATTATTGATTTTCGCTCCTGGGGTCAACAGCTTATAAATAGCCATATATATAACTATATATATATAATATAAATATATATATATAATATAAGGTTACGAATGAGCTGCCGTGAGTGATGATAGTATATATATATAATATATATATATATATAGTATAGAATGTGAATATAGGTATATTATACTATAATGAAGTATATATATATATAAATATATATATTATATATAACTGAGTATAATAAACTATATATTACAGTATATATATAAGAGTAATATATATAGTATATACTAGTATATATAAGATAGATAAGTGAGTATATATAGTATCTGTTATAATAAGAAAGTAACAAGGTATAATATATATATATATACGTAGTATAATATTATAAGTATATATATATTATAATATATACTATAGGTATATATATATTATCTATATTAAATATTACTATATAACTATATATCTGCTCATATTGATATAAATATTGAAAAGTATTTCTATTTATGGTATAATCTGTATAATAAATATATAAAAATTAAGTATATATATATTATATATATATATATATATATATATATATATATATATATATATAATACTCTATATAATATAACCTGAGGCTTAAAGGATAATACTATAAGCTTCCATAACCTAGATTATTTAGAATAACAATATAATCATATATGACTATAGTTTGATGAGTACAATATCTAAATCACAGCCATTAATAATAATAATGTATATAAATTCAACATATGATTGAGATTTTAGATTTGAAATTTACCTCAAGAGGAATATGTTTTTCCTCTATAATTTAATTAAATTAATATTTTACTTACACATAACAGCATGTGTTTCTTCAAGTCTGAATGGGTGTTATATGATAGTGTTTAAGATTTATTATGGTCTTCGTGAATTTTACTTATGTTAAAAGTAATTATTATTTATTAATTCTTATTATCTTTTTTTTATAACGCAAAAATGGCAAGTGAAAAAATAAAATTTAGGATGGCAGAGATATCTAAGGGCTATTATTTTAATCCAAAGTGTTTCCTTTCAGAAACTCTTACAATATTTTTATTATTAAATTTCCATTTCTCTCTAGTATATAATATAAATACTAAAAGTAGGTATATATATATACTTAACTTATATATAAATCAAAGGTATAGTGATATATATATGTAGTATATAGTAAGTAGTGATATAAGTAATTATAGTTAGGGGTGCTATGTAATCAATGCTGAATCGATGCATTATCTAATAGTATAATATATATATTATATAGCATAGTATATTTTCTTTCAAAAGTAAATTTGGGGTAAAAAAGAGAATATGACATGCACTCTAAAATGTTTTAAAATATCTTATATTATATATCACACTATATATACATATTATACTAAATAATATATATGGATATTATATATATACTATATATATCAATATATATATATATATATAATATATATATATATATATAACTCAAGTATATATAGTATATATATATAGTGATATCATATATATAGTATATATTTAGTAGTACCTTTAATGATATATATAAATGTAGTATATATATAATAAATATTAGTATATATAATAATAGTACCGCAGTAGATATTTATTATATATATATTAGTATATATAATATATACTATATATAATAGGATATATAGTACACTTACAAATAAAATGAGACAAATCATTAAGCAAATGAATGATATGCCTTAAAATGAAAGCAAGCTTAAGTGATATGTGTTAATGTCATAGTGTGTTAATAGCAACATTGATGTGCTGCTGATGTTACAAAAATAAACCGCGGGTTTAAATATGTCATGGTATACGTTTTAGGGCATGGTGAGGTGGTATCAAAGGTTTAGCTGTTTAATATATAAATAAAGAAAGAGTAATTAATGGTCATATAGTAGTAAACGGCTGATATTGCAGTCTTCTGTATGGTGTCGCGGTGCACGATAAGTTCACCCAACTTATTTTTCAGTTTTTCTTTACCTCATCTTTTACAGTAGGAGGATCAAAAAAAAAATTAGTTTTTTAGATGTAAACAGTATTTGAAAATTTATAGCAACAATAATTTATTTAAATAGTGTAAAGTGAGAAAAAATAATAAATTGTTTTGAGTTCACTAATTATTTAAGTAACTATAATCATCATATCCAATGCGCTAGAGTTGCTTATTGTTTAATTAAGGGGTTCATGGTCGATTATCTGCCCCCCCCCGCTCCCATATACATATCGATTGTAGGAATTCGAGCCTTTTTTTCTCATAAAATTTGGAAGTGAAAGATTAGATTATTTTGAAAATCGTAAAGAGTCTTAAAAAAACCTTCACAAACACCTAAAAATAAGAAAAAATTTTGTATAGAATATCTTCAGTATTTATTTTATCTACCTGTTCTCATAACCTTAACTTAACAGTGATATCATAATTTAAAATCTTATGTAAACTAATTAAAGCCTAACATACACGCTTTGCTAACGTATATATAATAGTATATTTATTTTATATTATCAATTTATTTCACCTCAATAATTGTTAGAAAAACACTCGTGGTATCACCAACAGCAACTTGACAACACTTATTCGATTTGACGTAGATTTTTTAAAAAAAATTGAGCTTCGAGCATTAACATGGAGAGATAATCGACATGATGGCGCGATTTCACGAACTAGTGAAGTATAAAATGTCCCTAACATACAATTTATTGCGAAATAAAATTACTTCAAAAAATCGGGATTTGTAAAATAAGTTATTACCACATTAAAATCCATGCATAACAAGACACTTGAGGATTTTTTTTTACAATATCACTCAAGTATATTTTAAGTCTACAGTATTTACGCTAGACGAAACTAGTGTTGTAATAAAACTGACTTTAAGAAAAAGAGGAAAAAAACTAACTAGGACCTCAATAGTTAAATCTAATAGCTCCTCTTCCTAAAATTCATAGAATGTTATTTTTCTTTACATAATAGGTAACCTTTCTGACATAAATATTACTGCTATCGCACCTGTGGATCTAAACAGTTTACTTTGTGGA
This sequence comes from Trachelipus rathkii, assembly GCA_015478945.1. Classification (NCBI taxonomy): domain Eukaryota; kingdom Metazoa; phylum Arthropoda; class Malacostraca; order Isopoda; family Trachelipodidae; genus Trachelipus; species Trachelipus rathkii. Next base: position 68,907 of record JABUQX010049964.1, read on the forward strand.
AACGCAAGAACGTTAAGCGAATTCTACAAGTTATTGGGTAACTCCGAGAAAGCCGCAAAATTCGATGATATTGCTAACATCAAAAATCAGACCCTTGCTGAGTTATTCTGGGACGAGGAAGAGGGAATTTGGCACGATTTCAATATTTACACCATGAAAAAGAGAAAGTACGTTAGTTTTCTAATTAATTATCTATTAATTTAGTTACTGGTTTATTTAATTACTGCTTTACTTTATATGTTTTACACACCCCTCACTTAATTTGTAAGAAAAGTGCTATTATTGACATAGAAGAGAAGTATTATAAACATATAAGTTACGGCAAGGTGCAGAAATAAGAGTGCAGCATTGGAACGGCCTACTCCTCTCCCCCCGCATATAAAATCTATGGGCCGCCCTTGATCACTTGATATATGTGCCTATGATTATCACTCACTATCTAGTGAGGCGGCAGATAGTTTCGCCACTGAAGTTTTGGTGATTCAAGATAAGGAGTTCATTTTACCGCAAACGAAACCTTGATTTTAGAGTGATTACAATGGCAATGTTTATAGTCAGGAAAAATTTATATTTCTTGTGCTAGACCGAAAGATTCCATATTTCCATTTCTTTCTCTTTATCCTAATATTCCCACGCGCGCACACACACACAACACACATACACAATATATATAATATAGTATATATATATATGAGTTATTATATTATATTATATATATATTATAATAACATATGTGAAGAGCGAAACAATAGTCACCAAAGAGTCTACCTATTCTGACCTGCGCGCAGCGTAAGTGTCTTTGGTCAGAGATAGTGTCTACTTACTAAACTGTCATTGTAATTATTAATGTATATAATATGTATAATATATAATAGTAATATATATATATATATATATAACATATAATATATTATATATATATATATATATTATATATTAATATATCATATTATAATATAATTAGTTATAGTATATATATATAATATATACTAGTATATATATTATATATATATATACTATGTATTAGATAGATATATATATATAGTATATATTATATATAATATAATATATATTAATAATATTATTATATTATAATATATATATATATATTTCCCGATATTATTTTATCTATCCAAATGTTACCTCCCTCTTGGATTATTAGACTGTTACGGTGAAATTGAAAGGCAAGATGGAAAACTTTGAAAAAAGTTAATCCTCATTATCTTAATAGGAAAAAACGGAGTTGTATGAGATCTACATTGGGTATGTGCGAGTTTCCTTCTGCTTTTAAAATGATGAGAAATTTAATAATATATAATAATAATAATAATAATAATAATGAATAATAATAATAATCATAGATAATAATCAATAATATATAATAATAATTATAATATAATAAAAATATAATAATAATATATAATATATAGTATATTATATATATATATATAATTCATAAATAATATATATATCCTATATATTAATATATTATATTATATAATATAAATATTACAATATATATATAATATTATATATATATATATATATTATATATATATATAGATTTATATAGTGTATAGTATATATTAATATAAATATAATATAATATATATATATATTAATAGTTTTATTTATAATCACTAGAGGTTGTCCAACTTCTCTGAAGAATAGCAGTCACAACAGTGGGCTTTCGCTCAACGCATGGGCTCCCTTCACATCTAGTGTATAATGGAAAGCTTTACAACGGCCAGAACCTGAGTAAGGAGCGAGCTTTTATCCTATCGAAAACTGTGCTGCGAAAATAGGGTTAGGACTCAATTACCAATGCATATCAAAGTAGAACGAAAGCAAAGTATTGAAAAAGTAGAGATTGGGTCTCAAAAATCTATTATATAATTTATGGAAATAATAAATAATAATATAATATAATAATAAAATAATAATAATAATAATATAATATATAATAATAATAATAATATAATAATAATAATAGAAATAATAATGAATATATAATAATAATATAATAATATAAATAATAAACTGTAATAAATAAATAATATTTAAAGAACAATATTCTAATAATAATAATAATCATAACAGTATTTATTCATACTCACTGTCAAAGTTTATAATACTTAATACTAATAATTCACTACTTAGATACGAGTAATATGAATCAGTCACAAATTATTAATTTATTGTAAGATTATGCAGTTGCAAATAGAACAATAATAATGAGCTTGACTAATCATTAATAAGTTTTAAATATGATTAAATATAATAATATAACTTAACTTAGATAGTTTATTATATTGTTGTGAATAATATTTATACAAGTTACAGGCAGATGTTATTTTATTTTTTACTTAAGTGATATATATATAATGTATATATATATAATTATACATACTATATTATTATTGTATTATATATATTAATTTATTATAAATTTATATTGATAAAAATATTGTAATATATATTCTCTTTGTAGGTTCTGTATCTTAAACTGTATGTTTTATAACATTTTCTTCAATTTTTTTTAAACTATACATATTTTGAAAGTTAAAAAAGTATAATGAAGAATGAATAAATTGTCACCATTAGTAAACAGCTAAAAGAGTTAATAATTATAAAGTACATTTGAAAAACACCAAAGTACGTTCACAAACCACAAACTTCACTCGTATTTTATTGATAAATATTTTAGATATCAACCATTTGTATATTTAAATATTTGTTTTTCTTTAACTTTTTCGAATATTATGTTACAGAAATCTTATTTATTTAAAGTTACAGTTATACTTTAAAATTTAAGATATTTTTTCGCCGTAAAATTTCAGTATGAGATCATTAATTCACGTGTGCTGGAGGGGGTGGCGAATAGTAATTGTGATCGTGGTTTGGGTGGCGAATGAGTAGCAATGAAAAACTTTTAGAACATTTTATGGAGGATAGCCTAACTCATGCCACAACAGACGGACTCGAGCTCACGTTACATCTGAAAGCTCATTCTACCTCTTCCATATGAGATGTCCTCATTATTTCCCTTAACCATAATGAAATAAATAGCAATTTATTTTATGATTGAATAATAAACTGTAAAAAGGTATTGGCTATCAGCTTTAATGAAAGAAAATTTGATATTTATCGTATTTCATTCGGCAGTCTAATTGGCATTATATTTGTATTGCAACTATTTTAATTACATTAAGTATCTTGCTGTAACAGCTCATCTATTACATTATGTAAACCATTTATATATATTTTTTTGAAATGTGTTTTAGCTCAGTTTCTAAAATATGCTAATGAGTCATTAGGATATAGGACTCAAATGTCCACGCAAAAAAAGTAAAATAACCAAAAATGATATTATGGATCAAAAACTAGCCTCATTAGTTTATTTTATTATTAAGAATATATTTTCTTATAAGAAATTAATTGGAAAAATTTGTAAGGATTTTTTTTATTATTTGTTCCATCAATTTGTTGGGACATTGCACTATTTGTTTCAACAATTCTTTGGAAAATTTATTTCCCTTGTTCCAACAATTTGCTAAGACCCTTGCGTCATTTATTCTAGCAATTCGCTGGAACATTTGTATCATTTGTTTCAACATTTAGTTAGAAAATTTATGCCCATTGTTCCTACAATTGTCTAGGACATTTGCATCATTTGTTTCAGCAATTAGTCGAGACATTAGTATTATTTGTTCTAGCTATTTGTTGGGACATTTATGTTTTTTGTTCCAACAACTCGTTGGGACATTTGCGTCATTTGTTCCAGCAATTCGTTGGAGAATTTGTATTATTTGTTTCAACAATTCGTTGGGATTATTGTGTCATTTGTTCTAACAATTCTTTGAGACACTTCTATGATTTGTTCCAACTATTCGTTCGACATTTGTATGATTTGAACCAACAATTCATTGGGACACAGTTTGTGTCTCGTGTCGCATTTTTTTTTCCTCAAATACATCTATTTGATATAGATGGTTTTTGCTCTTTTTAAAAATATTCTGTTGGGAGATTTTTTGTATTGATTATTGTTCCATTATAACCATTAGTTGGGATATTAAGTGCTTCGGTTTTGCACTTATGTTGTCCAGACAAAGCGTTTTTGGAACTGTTCCATGATTTGTTCCAATCTATTTCGAGGATTGATATTTGATTTTATTATGCATTTAGTTACAAGCAAATTGAGGTAGGGATGTGGGAAAATTGGTATCGGAATATTTTTGTACTGTAGTCTAAAGTAGGTATTTACGACGTAAATAAACGAATTTGTTTTAATGATAATTCAATAATTATAGATATCTTTGATTCTAAACTTTGTCCGCTGAGAAAGATAACTTTAATTGTTTTGTGGTCTTTATAATCAAGTTTGTTTCCATATATTCCAAAATGGATTTAAAGATTATCTATTTTATCCTAATTTGGGTGATCTTTGTGATAGATATGAAAATAAAGTTTAGTTATGTATATAAAGAGTTATCTATAAATAGAGTTTTGATATATTATATATAATAGTATTATAGGGTAGCTTGTTTATATATAAAGTTTATGTACTACTATATAAGTATATATATATCTATATATTATAACGTATATATATATATTATAATATATATATATTAATATATATAATATTACATAAATATATATATAGTTATAATAATAATTACATATAATACACAAATATACTAATATATATAATATATGTAACTAGGATAATATATGAGACTGTGATATATTTTTAGTATATTAGTATATAATATATATATATATATATCTAGTATTTTTACTCATATATATATTTATATATATATATATATACTTATATATGATATAGATTCGATAATATGCCTTTAGAATTGATGAATAGATTTTTTGATAATCTAAATAAGACCATTCTTTGACAGTGTGACTACGCCCATTAGGAGTGCAAGTGACTTTATATCATTTATTTTATATTCTGTTCCAGCTGAAGTTTTAATGAGTAATATATGATATGGATTTGTTTTTTTATGATATTATAAAACGCAATTCAATAAAGAAATGATCAGAATAGATCCTTAAGCAGGTCTACGGACCCAGTTGAAGAATCATAAATATTACCAGAAATATCTGTGGCCCCATATACAATAACTTAAAGGTACTACGAGCCGGTTCATATAATGCTCAGCCGATTTAGTAAACCTGGTATAGAGATAACTATTCATTAGGCATTCCAGCCAATTCGTAATTTGAAAGATTAAACTTTATCCAAAATTATAAAGCAACTACAATGTTACTTTGTGTACTGTTGCGCGAAATTCTGAGCGGACTATTTTAAAAAAGCATTTAAAATGTATTTAATCCTACTGAATTGGTATTGAAAAAATACATTCCAGTACTTATCACCCTCAAGGAAATTCTAACCATTTAATTGTATCGAAACGTTATAAATTTTAAGACATTAAGACATTCACTCCTGAATATTATTTTTTTTTCAAACCTCATGTTATAGTATATGCAGCTTTTTGCATCTACTGTTCTTAATTTGCTAAATTGATATACCTTTTGAATAAAAGCTGACACGCTACTTAAGAATATGGTTGAAAATGAATAATTTGAAGAGCTCTACGTTTTACTTACTCATTACTTATCTAAATAATACTGGCATTGCAAAGAATTTTTACAAGTCACTATAAGCTTATTAAGCAGGTATTAATAGAAACTAATGCTACTCTCTCTCTCTTTCTCTCTCGTCTCAATACCGAAACTACTCTTCTCTCTCTCTCTCCTCCTCTCTCTCTCTCTCTCTTCTCGTTTCTCTCTCTCTCTCTCCTCTCTCTCTCTCCTCAAATCATCAACTTATGCTCTCATTAACTCTCTCAAATCTCTCTCTCTCTCTTTGTCTATCTGTAGACTAAACTTAGTTTTCTCTCTCTCTCCTCTCTCTCTCGATCATTCCGTGTCTCATCTCTCTCTCTCTCTTGTTCTTAGATATTTCTCGTATCTCCTTCCTCTCATCTCTTTCTCTCTCTCTCTCTCTCTCTCCTCTCTTGTTTATAAATCAATTGTTATTATAGTAGATAAATTGCGAAAGCTCTTAAAGTGCATTTTTCCTATAAAATCTGATAGAATATTCCTAACATTGAACGTGTGATTGTTAAATCTATTATAAAAAGGTTTTAAAAAGAAAAGACTTTTATAATTCTGATTACTTGAAATGATGTATAGTATAAACTAAAATTTGGAACGCATTAACATTAAAGTAATTTTGTAGTTAACAGTATTAGTATAAACTAAAAAAACTCATCTACTTAAAATACTGTAAAAATTAGTGTTTTTAAATTTCATGCAATCCGAAAAAAGTTAATAATCTTTCCTTGTCGTGGTGGCGTGATTTTCTTGAAAGATGGAAAGACTGAAATATCAGTTTATGTGGTCTGTATAAAAGACAAAGAATAACAAAATAACTGAAAAGAAAAAATACGAGTAATTAATTTATAATTAGCTCGTTACTACGAAGCGGCAAATAACGATCAGGAAAGGATTACCAAAAAGGTTTAAAAAGATAGGATTGGAGAACTACCATTGTGATATTAATTTCGATCATATGATACAACGAGAAATAGAAGAAACAGTAGAACAGTCCAACAGGGTGTATGTAAACTGTGGTAATTACGTTCCAATAGCAAAAAAAAAAACCATCTTACAGTTTGTGGATATACTTATAGAGACACTCCCTGACGCGGCAGGATTTGGGTTGATAATTCACAGTTATGCGAGAGAGGATGCGAAACAACGGCATCTAAGGATGACACCTATCAGAGGGAGGATAGGCACCAAAATATTAAATTAATTATTATATATTATTGATTGACTGTAATAAAGAAGCGAGAGAGAATTATTTCTCATTAATAAATATAGCTCATACTGTAGTTAGTTTATGAAAGATAGGAAGTGTGATCGTAGATGTGTATTAATTATGCATATGGACCTTACCAAGTGTAAATTACAAGTGTATCCAGTCTAAGAAAATGTATGAGAACCTTGGGAGGGTACAAGTTAACACCAGGCAGAAGCGTTCCACCAATAGAAAAACGTTATTTCTTCCCAACTGTAGCATTAGATAAACACTAACCAAATTAAACCCGAGGAAAGGTTCATCTTCCTGAAAGTGTGTTTAGTTCACGTGTTCAGTATTTTTTTTATGTTTTCCTCCATCGTCCAAATATGCACCCTTTCAATTTCATTTTCACAACTTAGGGAAGAGGTAGAAATCGCAGACGGAGCTAGATCTGGAATGTATGGAGGATGTGGAAAAGTACTTGAATATGTTTTTCTTTTCTGCCAGAAATTCTATAATTGAAGAGCAGATGTGAGATGGCGCGTTATGCGTGGTGCGGGGGCAGCTACGCTTTCAAACCCAAGAAACTTGTGTTGCCTTTATTTCATCGTGTGTCAAGACAAAATCTATTCATCGCTTTACCAGAAACCTCCTCTCATCGTAATAAATTCGTTTTGGTAGCGCCAATTACCACGAGTTCAGAAATATAATAAAAATTAATTTAGATCAGTTGGTAATGTTTTCACTACTTGAAAAGTGCCATAGAGGGCGTCATGCTTTCTTCGGTACAGTACGATAATTGTTTTTGTGTAGACAACATCCTCACACTTTTCCATTGTTTTGGTTTTCAAGGATGCCCTCCAAAACTAATGAGATTCATCGTACCTGTTATTACCCAGACTTTATTATTTTCTCCAAAAATTGGCTCCATTTCGACGTCTTTGTGGTGATATAAGTTTGAGAAACTTTTGAAACTTTTGTATTGACCTATTGCCCAATCACTGAATACATCACCCTTGATAATTGATATAGTTGGGAGTTTCTTTTCTTTTAACATCTTTGAGATGAAGGCATAAATGGCAAAGGTGTCGTGCCTCAATCTGAGATGACACATAGGCTCAATGATCTTACCTCACCTCCATCCTTGAAATAAACTACAAATGGGTGATGGGTGGCTTGGGCATTTTTATAGTGAAAACCCTGCACTGCATCCTGTATAACAAACCTATAGTTCTCAGCAAAGTCGAGAAGGACGAGCACTTCACTTGTTGACAAATTTTCCTTCAGCTGCGCAAACTTGTTAGTTTCTTATACAGCAGAATTTGATATGCGTCTGCTGTTCATTATTTACTGTATCGCAAAAACGCAACGAGGAATAGAAAACAGCCGCATACACAAGAGTAGTGATGGGCGAAACGCTAATCGAAGGATTAGAACAGGTGGACGCCATCACATAGAACAGATGTATACAGTGTATGCTCCTAGAACTAATTATAATCTCGTTAAACTGGATGTGGAATATGTAGCATTAGGTATATAGCTAACCAGCACTCGTTAGTCACGAGGAGGAGCTACAATTACTGCACCAATCAGTATCATCGCTATATTCAGTAAACTTACTTTTGGACAGAGGAGTATATATATATATGATATAGTAGTATAATATATATCATTATAATATATGAAAAATAATCTATATATATATATATATATATAATATATAGTAATAGGGTTAAATATATTACCTATATATATATATATGTAATAAGAATTGAGTGTCACTTCTCTACATCTGTGTAAGAACCTATGTTATATTACTTATAAAACTACAATTGTAAGAATTTTACATTCTTTTATCATTTTAAACCTCTTCGTGCCTCCTCTAGAGTTGTCATAATTACTATCATAATTGAGGGCTTCAATCCGTGTGCGTTTGTGATTTTGTCGATCATTCGTGCTGTTGCATGCTTTCTTGCAGCTGAGTTTTCCTTTGTTCTTATAAATTTAAAAGTTTCCGATTAAAGTGATCTTGACAATTTGCTTTTGTTATTTTAAGCTGTAATATTTTAAATAATTATGTTTTATATTAATATAATATTTAAATATCCTTAATATACATAATTAGATCTGAAGATCATACTCCTAATGAAAAGAAATACTTGAAATAACTACAAAATTAAAGACGTTTCTTTAAATTGTAATATTAATGAAAAATAATATTATCACTTGAAACTTGAAAATATTTTAAACTTCTCTTGTTTTGTTTGATGGAGTTTTAGCCTCAAATCCTTATTTAGAGAAGGAGAAGGCAATGCCCGATCGATGCAAGATCCCTTACTCCAGTGCCCAATGGTTTGCTCATTTCGCGCTTCCCTTACTCAGAGGATATTTCCAGCGCACACTTGGAGTGCTTATAGGCAAATTCAGTGAACACTGATACCAAACTCTCTTCACATACTGTATCCTACAATCTTACATACACTCTTTCAGTAAGTAAAAATAACAAAGAATTGTACTAACCTGAAAGTGTTAAGGGGGGCATCAAATCAAAAGAATGCCAATCAGAAGTTCAGCCCCCCTCTTCCCCCCTCATAGTTTGGGGAGTGTTGGCGTTACCGCTAAATGATGGGGTTGTATCACAAGGCTTCTCAACTTGCTCTGGTACAAGGTCGCCATCTTCATTAATGTCGGTCAAATCGCAGACTCTATTATTATCATCACTTTGTAGAACATCACATTTCTTGTTTTAATCTACACCTCATGTTATTAAAAGATGTTCCTACCGAAAAACCTATTCTGTTTCCTTTTACTGTATCTACTGTAAATTTTTAGTACAGGATATGTACAGGAAATCTGGGCAACGATGTTCTGTTCTTAAGAGGAATTTCTAATATGTGAGGTCTAGCGAGAAATTTTTTTACGCACTTGTTCGACGTAACTTCGACCAATTTCTGTTATTTATATTTCATTTACTTAGCTAGAACACTAATCAACTGAAACTCTCTATGTTTAATTCGATTTCGCCTTCTATTTAATCGGAATATTATTTTTGAGTGATTTTAATGTTTTACCAATTCGCCAATGGTTTATCCTTCCAACTGGTGAACATATAGCTGGTGAAACTTGCTTGCCAATCTCTATCAAAAATTACTTTGAACAGATGGTGAAGCTTCCAACGCAATATCCCAGATAGTTTTTAGAGATAAAACAACATTTTTAATTCCAATCATTAATCTTATATTTTTAAGCTCTTTCACCTCTTGAATCCTTCAGCTCACTATTCTTTATTGTGTGCCCTTTTCTTCTCTTAAAGTTTATCTCAGGAACAGCCACTTTTCTTTTGAACGTTTGTTGGCCTATTGGAGTTCTGGCAAACGATTCAAACTTGTGTTATAGTAACTTTCTTTTGATTTCCCTTCTGTGGCAGGATTAACAGTCAGCTTAGTGATCGAAAACGATTTCAACTGCTACTGGAGGACTAGCATTTCCACTTTTACATCCCCTTTTCTTTAGCTTTTGAATCACTCTCTAACTTGTTTTACTCTAGTAGCAGATCATTGCAGAGATGAGCATTCAAAGTATTACAGTAGTCTTTTGCACCCCAAAATTGATGTTTCTTCTAACGTTTATCCGGTAAAGACTTTAAGATATATGTATAATGCAGAGCCTCTCACTGTTTACCATATATTGATAGCCTTGGCGATACCAGCTCTATGTAGACATAACTCGGGAGTTATACATTACAATCGCACAATTCCTCTAGGAATAGAATATGAGAAAATAATGTCCGCAAGTAACATTAGCCCTTTTAAATATAATTGATAGAAGCTTAAAATTTTAAACTTTGTAACTACCCCTTAGGATTCTAAGATACTTCCAGATATCACCATGAAAAATCAGTCGACCCGACTTGGCAGTGATAGCTAGCAGGTTCCACAGATCAACAGTTTTAAGGATATCCTTAGACTTCATAAATCCACAAGAACTAGGTGAATTCGAGATGGTATTTCGCGGCAGTGTGATAAGCATTAAGAATTGTTATTAATGTTTGAAATGTGAATTAACTAAGTCGACATACAACTGGACGGTTATCTCTCTAG
>JABUQX010049965.1:0-12500 GCA_015478945.1 Trachelipus rathkii
CCAACTAAGTAATATGAATGTAACCCCAAACCTAACACATCTTAAACACGAGAATAAACAGTAAACATTTAAACAAAGTTTTCCTTACTTAACAACCAGTAAAGATAACTAACATTGATGACAGAACGTAATTTTATTCACTCACTTTTTTCAAAACATATACTCTAACATTTCATTTACTTCTTTACATTAACATAGTAACATTTAACAATAAGTCACCATAACTTAACCTAAATTACTCAACTGCCGGCACGAATATATAGCTGACGTAACAAGTTTTCACATCAATTAAACGCTAACATATCTATCACCTAAGCCTAAAATATAACGACAATGACAAACCCATAAATACCCTACGCTCGAGTAACTGCTAACAATAACAAAGTCCTCACCACTTGAACACACAGCATAAAGAACTAACAAAGCATACCACGGAACGAACATCGGTACGATGCCTTGATGTCCGTTCCTTTCACTAGAGTTATCAGATGACAAATCAAGAACACCTATGCTTCAAACTTACCTGCCACCCTTTATACCGAAACATTTACGCAATACCGATGATTCTTGTTGGTTCGTTTCGAACATTAAGCCATACATCGATTTCTTGGTATTGTCACACAGGTCAACATCAACCAAATTTATTAAAAACGATTTAATGTTTTTGCTCAATGTCTCTTTATGATGAGTATAACATTAACAGAGTTAATTTTTTGTATAAAACCCCTAACAAATAATTATATCATGAACATATACCCTATCTCTATCCCATACTAATCATGATGAACAAATGCTAATCAATCTATAACAGGTGTTGTCAAATCTCAGCCTGATACGCAATGCCAAACTTATCAATCTCACATGTTCTATTACAACTACGACATACCACTGTTAATTTAATTTTAACATTTAGTGAATTTATTATATCATACCCTAATTAACATTGAATTACGAATAAATGCCAAACATAACAAAACTTTTAACACATCAGTAAACCCAAATAAAGCTGTTTTTTTTTCTTAATTTTTTATTTATTTAAATTTTATTTTTTCCAAACATTTTTTCTTTTTAATTTTGTTTATTTAAAAATATATATATAATTTTTTAAAAAAAAACTTTTAATTTATTTATTTATTTATTTTATTTGCTTTTATTTATTTATTTTTCATTATATTTTGTTCTAAAATGTTATTCTTCAAAAAAATTCGCATTTTTTACACACCCTAAAAATAGCAAATCGATAAATCAGTAAATCAAACCATTTTTTTCCCCCCAACCCCCATCCCTCCCACCTCCCACCCTCCACCCTCCACCCTCCACCCTCTTCCTTTCTATGATCTATTATTCTATTGTCTCAAGTTACACATCATATTATTGTGGATAAACATAACATAGCGTAAAATTAAGTTTTATACACTGATCAACGAGTATACGCTAACGAGACAAAGCTTTCCCCTTAATAATACAGCTAACATAGCATCATCTGAACTTAGAATATTATAATTTACAACGACAAAACCTAACATACCTAAACACGAATAAACTGATAACATTAACAAAGTTCCACACTTAACAACAGGTAAAGGATAACAACATAGCAGTAGCAAAAACGTAACCTAATGCATACTTGTCAAGCATATCTTAATATAGTTATTGTTTAATTTAGGCATACACATGGTAATATATATTATAACAAGAAATTTTAATACATAACCTTGTCTAATTATCATACTGATCAACGAATATTAAGCCTAACGTAACAAAGTTTTCACATTAATAAAAGCTTACCCATAGCTCATCTGACCTAAGAATTATAATCCACGAACGAGATAAACCATAACACACCATTAAACATGAAATAAACTGTTAACGTTAAAACAAAGTTTCCACACTTAACAACAGTAACGTCAGTAAACTAACATAACATACAAAAAACGTAACTATTCACACACTTTTTCAAGCATATCTCTTAACATAACAATGTTAATTTACATTAACATGGTACATATTTAACAAAATATATATAATAGGTGGTCAATTATCATACTGATCAACGAATAATAGGCTAACATAAAAAAGTTTTCACATCAATAAAGCTAACATAGCACTAACCCGAACTAAGAAAATAATGTACAACGACCAAACCTAACACAACTTACCATTGAATAAACTGTTAACATTTAACAAAAGTTCCACGCCTGTGAAACACCAGCTAAAAGTAACTAACATGCATGCAAAACGTAAACCTATTCATACTTTTTTCAAGCATATATCTTAACATATTAACGTAATTTTACATTTGACACAGTAATATTTTTAACAAAAAAATTTATCTCATCCTTGTCTAATTATCATACAGACGACAGATAATTATGCTAACGTAACAAAGTTTTTACATTTAACATAGTAATATTTAACAAAAATTTTATAATATAACCTTACTTAACTATCATATTCCCCAACAAATAATAGCAAACATAGCCAAAGTTTTATCCAGACATAACATAAAATAATTCTTTGAATAAAATATCGTATAAAGTGTAATTAGTTTACCGATCCTAAAGCCGATTAAATCAGTAAATCAGTAAATCAAACCAACCGTCCCCTCCCCTCCCCCCCCCCCCCCCCATCCATGATCTTGTGATACTTTTGTTTCAGGTCCACAATTTTCGGGTATCATTTCGGAAAACATAATACAAAAATAAGTTCTTTTTAAACAAACCCAACAAATATATCTAATATCTATATATATAGTTTTCCCATAATAAAGCTAACATAGCATTACCAGAACTAAGAATATAATGTACAACGACAAACCTAACACACCTTACGCGCGAATAAACTACTAACATTTAACAAAGTTCCATACTTAACAAACGTAAAGTACCTAACGCTGCGTACAGAACGTACCCTAATCACACTTTTTTCAAGCATATCTCTAAACATATCAATGTTAATTTTACATTAACATGTTACTATTTAACAAAAATTTAGCATAACTCTGTCTAATTGTCATACGGACAACGAATAAAACGCTAACGTAACAGTTTTTTACATTAAACATAGTAAAATTTAACAAAAATTCATCATAACCATCACCCCTAAGGGGGTGTAAGCGGGTTTCCTTCCTCAGCCCGACGGGCTGAGGCCTTTCCCCTCCTTCGGAAGGGTAATGCCCGCTTACACCCCCTTAGGGGTGATCCCCCTTCTGTGGATTCACACCCTTTCAAGGGACGCATCCCCATTGGTGATCTCCAAGTAGTGCTTACAGTTCTGCCAAATCGCCTCTCTTTGATGCGCTGTTTCCACACCTATCAGATTGTTTATAGTAAAGCTTGAGATTGTTATACTTTGTTAATGTCTACAGTTTATTCATTCTTAATGTATGTCTGGTATGCTATGGTAATATGTTTTCAGTTCAGAAAATATTATGTTAGCATTTATTCCTTGATTTGTATGATCGATAGGTTATTTTATGATGTTTGACAGTGAATTTAGCTGATGTCTACGTTTATTCATAGTTCAAAATGATGTTATGTTTGATATGCATGACACTTTGATGAATGTAGTGTCAATTCATAGTTCAAGATGCTGATATCTTTGAAAGTTTGGACACTATGTTAAGGAATTTTGTTAGATAATGCTGCTTTATCTGCCAATGTTATGCTTGAAAAGCCAGTATTGGTTTAGTTTTCCTGTATGATGAGGGATAGGTTGAGAACTTATTCATAGGTCCAAATGTTAATGTCTTATTCGTAGATCCTGATGTTAGTATCTATTGTAGGTTTTCATCCATTGTAAGTGTTAGATATGTTAGAGCTATGTTTAATTTCTGTTACGTTTTTCGTGTAACATATGTTTACTATCGACAATGCTTTGAAATTAAAAACTGTGTTTGTAGAGAATATGAAAGTTGCGTGAAGATTAATTACTGGTGTAACTGACCCCGATTGCTCTGTGTTAGAAACGTGAGCATAGGGTAAGTTTTTGCTGAGGTAATGTTAGGTTTGCTAGAGAATTTTGCCCTAATGTTCTACGCTTCAATTCATAGTTCAAAATGATTTTACATTCGATATGAGTGACACTTTGATGAATGTAGTGTCTGTTCATAGTTCAAGATGCCTGTATCTTTGATAGATTGGTCACCTGTTGTTAAGGGGTTTTGTTTAGATAATACTGCATTAGCTATTGCTGATATGTTGGAAAAGTGGGAATCCACTGAGTTTTGTATTCCTGTTGGCTACTTTACCTTTGATAAGTGGGATTTTGTGAATGTTAGCAGATATTCCTACCTGAGGCATGTTTAGTTTTGCCGTTGGTACATATATTCTTAGCTTAGGTTATGATATGTTTATTGATGTGAGTGAAAACTTTGTTACCTTAACATATATTCGTAGGTCTGTATATAAATAACTTATGGTTATGATAAATGTTTTGTTAAATATATACTATGCTTAAGTTTAAAATACCAATGATATGTTACAGATGAGTTTGAAAAAGTAGTGAACAGGTTACGTAATGTCTGTAGCAATATTAATTCTTTACTGCTGTTAAGTACGGCAGCTTTGTTAATGTTGACTGTTATTCGAGCGTGACGTATGTTAGGTTTGTCGTTGTACGTTATTATTCTTTAGTTTCAGGTTATGTAAAAGTTTGCTATATTCGATGCTAAAACTTTGCGCGCTAACGATCTATATTCGTTGGTCAGTGTATAAAGAGCTCGATTTTTTATGTTATGTTTATCCAGAATTATTACTCGAAATATGACTTGAATTGAGTTTGATCAACAGATCATGGAAGGGTGGGTGGTGAGGGAGGTAGAGGACTTATGCGTTTTGAATTACTGATTTTATTGATTTACAGCTTTAAAATCAGTAAACTATTACACTTTTACTATGATATTTTATTTCAAAGAACTTGTATTTTCATGTTATTAATGGGAAAAAAACATTGTTATTTTTCATGTTATGTTTGGATAAAAACTTTGTTATGTTGCACATTATCGTGGGATTATGATATTTTTAGGTATGCGCTTATGAATGAATTTTTGTTAAATTTTACTATGTTTAATTTAAAAAACTATGACGTCGTTAGCGTTATATTCGGTGTCAGTATGATAATTAGACAGGGTTATGCTACAATTTTTGGTGTTAACAATAGTAACATGTAATGGTAAAATTAACATTGATATGTTTTTAGAGATATTGCTTGAAAAAGTGTGAATGGGTTTCGTATTGTTGTACGCCGTGATAGGTACTTTACTGTTGTTAAGTTAATGTTACTTGTTTAATGTCAGTAGTTTATTCGCGCCGGTTAAGGGTGTGCCTAGTTTGGTCACGCGGTTTTCTTGTACATTATATTTCTTAGCTTCTGAGGGTAATGCTATGTTAGCTTTTTAATGTGAAAACAATGTTACGTTAGCCATATATTCATGGTTAGTGTATAAAGAACTTATTTTATGTGTTAACGTTGAATCCGAAATGATACTCGAAATGTGACCTGAATCAATAGATCACAAGATCATGGATGGGTGGGTGGGAGGAGAGGGGACGGTTAGTTTGATTTACTGATTTACTGATTTACTGCTTTATGATCTGTAAACTATTACACTTTACTACGATATTTTATTCAGAGAACTTATTTTTATGTTATGTCTGGATAAAACTTTGCTATGTTTGCTATTATTTGTTGGGGAATATGATAGTAAGGTATTTCTGTTACATTTTTGTTAAATATTACTATGTTAATTGATGTAATACACTTTGTTACGTTAGCATATATTCGTTGGTCTGTATGATAATTAAACAAGGATGTGATAAATTTTTTTGTTAAATATTACTGTGTCAATGTAAAATTAACGTTAATATGTTAGATATATGCTTGAAAAAGTATGAATAGGTTACGTTTTGCATGCAATGTTAGTTACTTTACTGGTGTTAAGTGTGGAACTTTGTTAATGTCAACAGTTTATTCTGCCCGTAAGTTTGTTGCCCTTACCTTACCCTACATTATTTTCTTAGTTCGCGTGTATTGCTATGTTAGCTTTATTATCGTGAAAACTTTTTACGTTGATCAGTATGATAATTTAACCCATGTTAAATAGATAAATATTTGCTTAAATATTACCATGTTAATGTTTAAACTCTAAAAATTAACTTATGTTAGAGATATGCTTGCAAACCGAGCAAAGTGTGAATAGCCGAAACATCTATGTATGTAATAGTGGGGTACTTTAATGAAGTTTGTGAAACTTTGTAATGCCAAACTGTTCATTACGTCATATTTAAGGCTCTTGTTATGTTTATCGTTTGTGGATTACTATTCTTATGTCAGATGATGCTATGTAAGCTTTATTAATGTGAAAACTTTTTTACGTTAGCCTATATTCGTTGTTCAGTATGATTATTAGACAAGGTTATGATAAACTTTGAAGACTCCCAGCTAACAAAAATTAACATTGTCCTTGTCAAAGAGAATGCTTGACAAAGTATGCATATGTTACGTTTCTTTGTATGCTATGTTTAGTTACTTTACTTTTTTTGGTTTTTGTTAAAGTGTGGAACTTTGTTAATGTTATCAGTTATTCGTGTTTGAGGGGTATGTTAGGTTTTGTCGTTTACATTATATTCCTCAGTTCAGATGATGCCGTATGATAGCTCCAATTATTAAAGGAAACTTCTGTCTTCGTTAGCGTAAACTTGATTCATCAGTGTATAAAGAAGGCTTAATTTTTACCCTATGTATGTAGAGCCACAATTGAACTCGATGGTAACTTGAGACAATAGAATAATTAGATCATAGAAGTGGGAGAGTGGAGGGTGGAAGGGGGCTGGATGCGGGTGGGTGTGGTTTGATTACTGATTTATCGATTTTACTGTTTTAGGGTGTGCTAAAAATGACCCAAATTTGTTAAATTATTAAACATAAAAAAAATAAAAAAAAATTTGAAAAACGAAAAAAATATTTTTAAAAAACATAAAATAGAAATAATTTAATAAAAGGTTTTTTTAAAAAACAATAGAAACTATTTACCTGATAAACCAACCTTAAATATGACTACAAAATTTGAAAAAATAAATTTAAATTAAATAAAAATTACAATAAACATATATATTCTGTTAGGTTTACTGATGTTTAAAACTTTGTTATGTTTGCAGTTTGTATTCGTAATTCATTTGTTAAATTAGGTTATGTGATATTAAAGTATTAGCACTATGTTTAATATTAAATTAACCAGTGTATTGTCGTAGTTGTAATTGAGAACATTATGAGATTGATAAGTTCGGCAACTGCGTATGCAGGCCTGAGATATAATTTGACAACCCTGGTATAGTTAGCACTTTATTTTACATTGATTAGCTATGTATAGATCAGGTTATTGTCATGCATAAAAATTTTTGTATAGTTCTTAAAAATTTACGATGTTAACTGTTATAAAACCAATAAAGACATAGCCAAAAACAATATAATGTTTTAATAAATTTTTTATGTTGACCCTGTTGACAAACAAGAATCAAATGTATAGCCTAATCTTTCGAAAACGAACCAAACAAGAATCAATAGGTATTGCGTAATGCTTTCGAAAAAGTAGGGAGGAGTCTGAACAATTATTCTCCGATTCTGTATCTGATTAAATCTAGTGAAACAGGAACCACATCAGCCTTCCGTACCTGTTCGCTTCTATATGCATTGTTAGTTCACTTTTACTCGTTGGCTTAAGTATGGTAAACTTGTTATTGTTAAGCAGTTTATTTCCAGCGTAAGGTATGTTTAGGTCTTGTCATTGTGCGTTATATTTTAGTTCACGATATGATATGTTAGCTTTATTGATGTGAAAACTTTGTACGTCAGCATATATTCGTTGGCCAGATGATAATTTTAGGTTTAAGTTATGATAAACCTTGATCTGTTAAAATGCTTTACTATTGTTAATGTAAAAACTAACAGTTTGATATTGCTTTGAGAATATGTTTGAAAAAAAGTTTGAGATTAGGCATGATGTTCCTCATATGCAGCTGTGAGGTTACTTTTACTGTTGTATCTTAAGTATGCGAACTTTTCGTTTAATCGTCTAAAGCTGTTATATTTCGTGTTTAAGACCCCCTGTGTTGAGGTTTTAGGGGTGTATGTACATTATATTATCTATAGTTGAGGTTATATGTTAGCTTTATATAATGTGAAAACTTTGTACGTTAGCATATATTCGTTCGGTCAGTATAAATTTATATAATAATTAAATTTAGTTTTAGATTAAATTTTGTTGTTAAATCGTACCTATGCTCTAATGTAAAATAACAAGTAAATTATGTATAGAAAATATGTTTGGAAAAAAAGTGTGAATAGGGTTACGGTCTGTATGCAACGTTCAGGTAGGCTCGAAATTAAGTGATCCAAAGAAGAAACAAATGATTGTGTCAGCCCAGGTGGTGAGATGAAACTTTGTATATGAAGGCCACAGCGGTACCTTCCGGCGTTGCATGCAGAATTCAAAGCCACTAAAATCACCACAGTCGTCCCAATTCACCGTGGCTGCCCTAGGGACCATGATGTTAACCGCGCGGAGAAGACCAACAACTCTTGGAGGGCGCACAATGCCAAGTTTCAACATGTGATCGAACTCAGCCTTGGCGGCCTTGAGCTTACAGGAGGGAGGCGACGACTCTTAGCGAGGTGGGCTCGGGCCTCGGTGGTCTCTATATGATGCCTCAACAGAATGCTTTAAGAGGGGGTATCTGAAGACAAGGATGCAAAAAGACAGAAAGGTCCTTCTGCAGCACGATAGTTAAGGAAGGAGACACTAACCGAAGATGGCCGGATGGAGCAATACTCGGAGACGTGAAGCAATAGCGGGAAATGCCCTTTAGCTCAGAAGAACCTAGGGAACCGTGGATAAGAGAAGTATCACCGTCAACTAGACGTCTATTACGAAGATCTACCATAAGATTGAAAATGGGACAAAAAGTCAGCCCCGAGGATGGGCTGTGTCACTTTCAGCGATGAGAAAAACCACATGAAAACTAGCGGGCGGATAGACAGATCCAATGTACACAAACGCTCTCCATATATCGGAATGGAAGAGCCATTATCAGCGAAAAGTTGACGACCAGGAGGGCGCGACGGAGGAGTCCTGAGAAATAGGCGTTGTTGGGTTAACAATCGAAAGGCTAGAGCCGCGAATCGCAATTCAAGAGAAGGCAAGTTTAGAGGACTGATCGTAGATACGACAAGAACATCCTGTGCAGTAGTAGGCAGAAGAGAAAAAGAGCCAGCATCTTTCGTCGCTTCCAACGACCCGGGATGGCTGTCGAATTTCCCTGACTATATATATATATATATATAATATATATACTTTTACTATAAATCTATATATATAGTTTCATATATATAATAATATATATATATATCTATACATATATAATGATATGCTGTATATGTTTATATAATATATATATATATATATATATATATCATTATTTTTGACTAAGCCAAATTGGATTTTTAGTTTACAGCTAATTTGACAAAGCCCTAAGGGGTGCCTTGTGATTTGCCATGAGCATGTTTGGTTAGTGGGTTGACTGGGACAGTCTCGACAGGCCCATGTGGCTTCTTACTGTCTCCATAGTAACTGTCTCTATATTCTTAATGGCTTAATGTCTTCTTAATGTCTTAAATAGTAAGAAATTGAAACTGTACAATTTACCTCCATATCTTTGACATTTTCATTATAAATTTGGATTTGAACACGTGCACTCGATAGAATCGTTTAATGAAAAAGTAAAGAACGTTTCTTGTTCTTATTGAATTCTGGACAATTATACTCAATATTGGCAAAGTACAAAATCTACTAAAATATTATGTTAAATATAAGTGGAAGCATATAAGATTTTATATCCTACAGCTGAATACTAAAATAAAACAAAATAGAAGAGATATATCTATGTGGAAGTATATAATAGTTTTTATAAAACATTTTTGCTTATAGTTAATTAAAAATTAAAATGCATTATAGTTTATAAGGTGCGCATAATTTTCCTGAGTACATATGATTAGTCGATAAATTTTACTTTTAGCAACCCTGATTGTCAGCCTGCAATTTGCTTCGAAGATGTTGGCAGCTCTGTTTTGCTATAAGGTCGATTCTAGTTTGATTTGGTTGGTGTGCGTATTTCTAATAATAAAATGAATTTGCCTAAGCATGAAAATAATGAAGGTTGAAAGTAAATAATTTCTTTAATATTTTATGTAACAGCTGACTGCGCATATTGTTAGTTCAATACATGAGTTGTGATTTTGTTTATAGCGAAAATAAAATAACTGAACAAATGTGGAAACAATTTCAAATGGGACTTCGTGCGTTTTTACATTTTACTCAAAAAATATGGAGTTTTATATGTTATGTTTTGAAGAAGCAAATAAGAGTGGTAAGTTCCATTCATTTAAATGTGGGATTTTTTTTTTCAAAGAATTTCTTTGCTAGGCCTCATTTTTAGTGTTGCAAAACTTGATAAAACTTGTCCAAGACAGGGTCTGCATTTCCCCCTTAACTTTTCTCATCACCTAATAGGCTAGCCTATTTACATAATGACCAAATGGGGTAATTGTCATTAGAACATTAGAAATATAGAGACAGTAAGAAGCCACATGGGCCTATCGAGGCTATCCCAGTCAACCCAAAAGAGCCAACCACCAAACATGCTCATGCAAATCCACAAAGCACTAGAGGGCTTGTGGATAACTTACATAGTAGGCTATGTACAAAGTCTACAATTGAAAGAAAAAACTATAGCTAACCTTGGTAATTGTGGATAATTCACGTAGGCTAATTGTGGAGAATGGTAATTGTTACCCAGAGGGTTGTCACCCCCGATTTTTATGAAAATCACAGGATATACTCTAAAAAGATAATAATGAAGAATAGTGAAAACAAAAATCATAGCTCTCTTTAGGAAAAAAGTTACAGCCTCTCAAAGTTATTAAAACCCATAGATTTTTCAAAATTGATCAATCCAGTTTAGGTCTCATTTCAGGCCCTCTAAGTCAGGTTATGATAAGTTTTGTTGTCATACACAGAGAAAATCTATAGAATTAACAAATCTTATCATAACCTGAACTAGGATGGCCCTAAAACGAGCATGTGGCCCCACTAATTTTTATTATAGAGAAAGTCCGTATGGGAAACTTTTAAATTTTGAGATGTTATAACTTTTTTTCTAGAGACTGCCAATTTTCGTTTTCACTATTCTTCATTATTATTTTTTTTTTAGAGTATTTCCTGTGATTTTCCAAAAAATTTATTTTTTTTTTTATAAGAAAATCTGGTAAATATCTAGTATTTGATCTAAATATTTTCTGAAAATTTTTTATAAGTCAGAAAAAGAGTTTCGCCTGTTCGAGAAAAGTTAAATTTTTTAAGAAAATTCTTTAGTGGCAAGCTTCTGGAATTATGCCAGAAGCTTGCCACTAAACAATTTTCTTAAAAACCTAACTTAACTTTTCTGAACTTATAAATTTTTTGAACTTAAAAAACATAGTTTTTTCAAAAATATTAGATCAAATACCTAGATATTTTACCGAAAATTCCCTATGGGCCTAACTTGGTCCGATTACTCTCGCCGTAAAAATTGATGGGGGGTGGCTAGTTGCCCATTGTTTTTCCGTATTTACGTATATTATTTGAAATTTTTTATTACGTATAATTAATTTAATTATAATAAATAGTTACTTCTATTAATAAAATTAAAATAAAAAATGAAATTTATATAAAAAAATACGATTCAAAAAGTGTCAATTTGAGCGAGAGGGGTGAATTGGCGCAAACCGTTTTTTTTATTATTTTTAATGTATCATTATTGACATTTTTATTACTTATTACGAATTTTAATATAATAAATATTATTATATTAAGTAAAAATTAAAATATAAAATTGAATTTGATTGCTGCCTAATACATTTTTATTCTACCTTATTTAGATTCACTTCCGCTCCATCGGTCGTGGTGATCTGAGCGTTATTCAAACTTTAATAAAACTATTATTATTAGAATTACATTATTAATTTTTTTTTGGTTTCCTTATGACCGACTATAGGGCCTGATTTTAAAAAAAAAAAATTCCAAAAAGTGTATTAAGGGAGAGTCGGGAGGCGAAGTTATACCTAAAGTGGTCCAAGTCACCCCCGCCCTGACGCTATATATATATATTATAATATAGGTAGTATTATATATTATTTACCTATATATTATATAATATATACTATCAATATAGTATATATATATATAATAGAAGGTATGGGGGAAAACTGGTAATTTTAGTAAATATATATTTCATATATTTTTTATAAAAAATATTTTTAATTAGAGAAAGGTTTTAAGTAGTACATAGACGAATATATTTTAACCCTATACTAAAAATTTTAGTAAATAACTTACACTGTAAGGTAAAAAAAATTTTCCCCATTTGGCAAATTTTTTTTTTTTAAAATCACAAAAAAATTCTAAGACC
>JABUQX010049965.1:20000-41027 GCA_015478945.1 Trachelipus rathkii
ACGAATGTCTGAAGGAGAGAAATGTGAATTTGGCAGAGGCGAGAAAAAAAGGTGCATAAAAGGAGTGAATATCGGGTTTTGTGAGGGGGTATGGTTGTGGCCCACCTGGGCCAAGGGATGAACCTACATTGACGAGATGAAATAGTGAGGGTCCGTTGCCTTCTGTGAAGCTATAGGGTGGATTTTCTGACTGTGACGAGTCCTTACTAAGTAATGGTACAGAATGGGGAGGGGTAAGGCTGGACTTTCTTTTCGACTTTTGTCATATTCTTCTACTGCTTTTCTTTTCCGATGCTGTCTTAACCACCTACCACCAGTAATTACCCAATGCACTACGATGAAGAAATTTAAATATATATATATATATTTATATATATATATAACTATAGTATATATATATATATATAGCTAATAGTATATATAATATATATGATATATATGGTATCATATATATATATATATATATGAATATATACTATATATATGAATGAATAATATAAAAAAAAATAATAATAATAATAATAATAATAATAATAATAATAATAATAATAATAATAATAATAATAATAATAATAATAATAATAATAATAATAGATAATAATAATAATATATCAGATCATGTGAAATGTAATAATTATCATGCCCTAGAGAAATAAAACTTTACTAAGTAATAAAATCTACTTTATATATTTCATACCTCTTTTTAACATATTGGATTTACTGTATTTTAATGCTATATACCCTAAAAAGACTATGATTCTAAAAGGTAAAAAAACGAAGTAATTTAAAAAAACAAACAAAAAAACCAATTAGGCCTTTGGTCTTTTTAAAAAAAAAAAACTGTTTTTTCAAAAAAAAAACCAGGTTTTTTTTTAATCCCAACGCCATATTATATATATATATATATATATATATATATTATATTTATATATATATATTATACTTATATATATATATATATAATTATATATATATATATATAATGTATAATATATATATATATATATAATAATATATGATATATATATATACTATATCTATATTATATATATATATATATATATATAATAATTATATAATATTTATATATATTATTATTATTATTATATATATAATATATATATGATATATATATAATATATATATATTATATATATATATATATATTAGAGGTGTACCTGAATTCCGGCTGGAATTTGACATTTTTTTCCGGTTCCAACCGGAACCGGAATTACTAACGTACTTGAAAATTAAAAAATTTGCTGGAAGGGATTTATTTTACATAACCCATAGCCCATCTTTTAACATATAATGGTAGCCTTGTGTAGTATTCATAACTTTTGATTTTTATTGAAAGGAATGTGTTAAGTCATGCATAAAAAGGTTAAAGAGTGTTCATGTTAGGATGGAGCCCTGGGAAATTCCATTATATAATCTGTATATACAGGAGGAGTGATGTTCTTGTATGGCTGGATAGGAAATTTGCTACTATTTTTTTCTTGTCATTGATGTTAAGTAATTTGTGTATTAAAAGGTGATGTGGGACTGTGTCAAATACCTTATTGATGTCTATTGCTACAAGAGAGTGTGAGAAGTGAGGGGAGGAGTTTGGTTAAAACCTGTGAGGATGTTTTGTGTTAAAGCGGTTAGTAGAATGTTTTAGTCTAATCCGTGAGTGTCTGATAGGGGGATCAATGGGGAGATTATTTAGGATTTATCTTTTGAGTACTTTGGATATTGTAGAGAACAGGGTTTGTTAGATGATTTTGTGTTTGTTTTTTTTTGGTAATATGTGTGGTATGTTTGCAGAATGGGAGGGGGGGGGGGGGGGGGGGAATAGCGTTAGTTTGCCATGTTACGTTAAGTATTTTAGTTAGGACTGCAATGGCATTGGTTCCCAGGTGTTTGTTATGAATATTGGATATTTTGTCTGTGTTTCTCGATTGTGATTTTTTTAAAGGTTTTTGGTGGTGTTGAGTACTTCTAAGGGAGTGAATGGACGGTATTCTTGGTTGATCATTAATTTCTTAAGTAGTTTAATTGTTAATCTAAATGATGGAAATTTGTGGGTTTATGAATGGTTTAGAATTGTTAATGACATAGTAATTATTACAATTGATTTTTTGCTAGGGAATTTTTATGTTTTTTTTTTGGAGTTGGTTTTTGTAGGGATGAAATGACCATAAAAACCAGTTTTTTTTTTTTTTTTTTTTTTTCATAAAAATTTTTTTTTTTTTTTTTTTTTTTTTTTTTTTTTTATTTTTTTTAAAAAATCAAATTATTTTAATAATTTCTTATTATATATAGCTATAGTAATTTACATCTTTTTTATATCAATGTTCTGATAAGTTTTTGAGAAAGTATTTACATTATGCACTCAAAAACAACAATTTAATTTAAAAAACATTTTTCACTTTTTCTCAAAAACATATATTTGGGATTAATCTATTGATAGTAATGACATAACAGGATTATCTTAAGTAAAAAAGTAATTGAAGTAATAAATATAAATTTATTTAGTAAAAATGTTTACCCTTGTAGCAACTCTAAGGCTCTGAAAAGCTAGTAAGTTAGCTACTAATAGTTCAGTAGTAGTTACGTAGAAACTAGGCAGGCTTGCACTGGATACCTTCCCAAGGAGCTGCCCACCAATCCACCAGTTCTGGGTTTTTAATTGAATTGAAAAAATGTACTGATAAAGATAAGGTACTAGATGGGTTTTACCAGTTTTTGGCATCCTTGCATTCACGCCCTGCTAGTTCTGGATCAATTGAAAGAATTTTCTTTACTTTTGGTCCTGTTTGGTCAAATGTTTGAAATAGACTTGGGTCTGAAAGCCTGCAAAACCTTGTAAGCATAATCAAATATCTACGGTAAAGTATATTAATATATATATATAATATATAATATATAGTATATATATAAATATATAAATATAGTATATATATAGATATATATATATATATATATAATATATATATAATATATATATATATATATATATATTATATATTATATATGTAATTAAGTAATATAATTAAATTTATATTTATTTAAACTTTGAACATTGTCATCGTTATTATCTGGGGCTCTGGGAGGCTAGTAAGTTAGATACCAATAATTCAGTTTTTACGAAGAAACTAGGCAGGCTTGCACTGGATACCTCCCCCAGGAGCTGCCCACTAACCCACCAGGTCTGGTTATTTTTAATTAAATTGAAAAAAATGTATTGAAAAGAAGATGTTGAGCGATGAGTTTTGCCAGTTTTTTTGGCATCCTTATAATTCATGCCTCTGCCAGTTCCTGGATGCAAATTGAAAGAATTTCCCTCTAGTTTTGGTTTGCTTGGTCAAAAGTTTGAAATAGATTGGGGTTTGAAAAAGCTCAAAAACTTGTGAGATATATAAGAATATCTAAGACAGTTAGAAAGCAGATTAGTTATTAATGTGCAATTAAAATTGGAAAAGTGTTTCCTTCACTGACTTAAATTCATCCAATTTACAAATTAGTTTTATACTTTGTTGCATACTATATAAATTTATAAAATAATGGAAATTCAAAATCTATTCTAGTAAATTTATAACCAAAGATGAAAGAATTTTAATTCTTTATATACTGAAAAGTTTATTTAATAATTTTAATAATGGAATCTAGTTATTATCTTCTAGTCAATAAAATTTAAAGATACCTTGATTTGTATTTTTATTGTAACTCATAATTTTTTTTTTATTCATTTATTTCAGATATTTAAAAGGTACATTAGTGAAAATCTTGGGAATAAAATGGCAAGTTAGGCTCACTAATAATAAATGAAACATAATTTAGTTGTATTATTGCATTTTACAAGAAGTCCCAACGTTTCAAAAGTAGCTAATTAAAATTACCTCCCCCCCAAAAAAAAATTACAGCTTTTTTTTTTTTTTTTTTTTTTTTTTTGGGGGGGTTTAATGCCAAATATATATATATATAAATTTAATATCTTTTATATGTTATCCAGCATAAATATTATACTATATATATATATATATATATATAGTATATATATATATATTATATATATTATATTACCGTATATTATATTATATTAGGAAAACATACAAAAGTTGTAGTGGAGATTTGAAACAACTTATTTTGGTGCTCACTTCAGATACAAACTGAATGTGTTAAAAGTTAGTTTCTTCAAGATTTGTTTTTCATACCCCAACGTTTCTTGAAGTCTTTTATTTAAAAACAAAATATATATAATAGCCAGATATACAGTATAGCTTTAAATATCCTTACATTCTTACATGCTAAACAACCGTGCATAGTACAAAATCTCATAGAAATCAGATTTGTCTGTACTGAAGGTATTTAGATCGAGAATGTTTGGTTTGTAGTATTGGGCACCATGGTTGAGAAGTATGAACCAACGACCCTACTAGAAACCGCGGAAACATCTTTGACATTTCTTTAACATCGACGCGAATGACACAGATACTTTTGGTAGGGAGAATTTGTTGAATTACTAACCAAAATATGATCAAACTAATATCATCAAGAGAGGTGGGGGGTGATAGGAGTATCCCCAGTCTATCAGTTTCCATGTAGGAGAGTGGGCGTTGAAATGAGGTTTAGCTGCTTTTAATCAAAAAGCAGCCCGAAAACCCCCCCCTTTTTTTTTGCACATTGGTGGAGGAAATTTTCTTTCTTGCTTGAAGAATTTTTGTTGACATGAAATCTTCTTATTGTTTCCCGTTCATCTGCACCACCAGCTAGAACAAGTTTTCTTGATGACAAAAATAGGAGTTGTAGGGAGAAAGTGTTTTGATACTGTGAATACAATAAAGTGAAAATTGCTTTGCACCATCTTGTACAGAAGGGATGGAGCGGATATAAGAACCATATGGGGGCTAGAAGTTAGTACGAATTCGTACCAAACGCCTCCAGATCCATCAGATGCGGATTCTGTGAAACGTACAATCGAAGGCAGTTGTTAGCTTTAGTTCGCCACCTTGCAATGGTCTTTTAAGGCACATGGCTGTGCAGTTTTCCAAATACCGCATATTATTATGATCTGCATTTTTTGTACCACTTGCTGAATTAATAAACAGATTTTTAGTAAATACAGCCTGGTCAGAACTTAGATCTTTCGTAACCGTTTCAGGAACATCAACTACAGAGACTGGAATTGGTTGAAAATTATTGATGGGTTTGGTCTGAGGACAATGAGAGCAGTTTGGTTATAGGTCCTTTATGTGACGATGGGCCAGTTGTCTTCACATCACACTAAATAACTTCCTGAGTTGCAGTTCATTAAAATGCCAACATGCATATGAGCCATTGAAGTGGTTCTTTTAAGATGTAACTCCAACAGTGTGATTATTCCATTCTTGTTAACCGTATTCACAGGAGTTCCATCTACTGCTCTTAAAGTCTCTGTAGATCTTGTTCGTTCAATAATACTCAGAATTTCATTAAATACATCTCGAGATCATCCTGAGTTAGGACTAACGTGATCGATGTAACATGCATCTGGGAATGACACTAGCACGTAATGTTCTTCTCTAACTTTTCTAAGCACACCTCCAGTATCGACAAGTGTTTCATCTATTTTTCCATCGAAACCAAATGCACCCCATAACTCTGTGTTGCAGCAAATGCTCCTCTGACTGTTTGTCTGCTCCAGTATTTTTCTTTGGCGTTGTAAACTTACTTGGAATCACACGTTTTTTGGTGACAGAAGTCCGAGGTCCTTGAGGGCAGCAATTAACTATGAGAACATGCATCTCTTATTGCTCACCATTTGTCCTCTCTAAGTTTTACACAACTCAGGAATACTGGTTTCTATTTGAGGTGCATTCCTTCATTTCTTCTGATTCTAAGGAAAATGGATTCTTCTAGCACATCACTCCCACTGCCTGATAATTCAACTGAACTTACACATTTTTGCGTAGCTTTGTGTCTCATCTTACTTTCAACTGTCAACCGTTTTCCTTTCCTTTTCCTGAAGTTTCATGTTTTCCTCTGTTCTTTCCTTGTCCACCTTTCCTATTATCAAGCGCTTGAAGTGTTTTTGATCAAGCCAAAATTGCCAGTCCCAATACAGGTATTTTCTTTTCATTGGGACATTGACATTGATTACGTTCAACTATAGGATTTTCTTTTCATTGGGACGCGCTAATGTCGAAGAGACGAGAAAATGAATTTATTTTATCTTGATATGTTAGAAGAAGATTGTTTTATTTCTGAATATTTTTCATCAAATCATTGACATTCACCTATTAGTCTCTTCACTTTCACTATAACACTTTCAAATTCTATTGTTTTGGAATGCCTGCTTTATTGTAATATGCCTTTAACTTCTGTTGCCACTAACTTGGCTAGATGAGTAACACTGGCATTTTTGTTGACTACATTTGATGATGGACTTGTAGCTCTAAAACATCCTCAAGCCAGTGGTAGCTGATTTTCGATAAGTGGTTGTGGATAACCGAATATTGCATGCCTGTCTTTATGCCTTGTTGCACATGCCATGATACGTCTTGCAATAATAGTAAATAAACACTGCACCACAGGACTATATTCTCAAACGTCGAATAGTCCTGGATGCTGAAATGAGACAGAAATGCTCTCAATTAAGTATTAAAAACCATTTTGAAGAACAAAGCAAAATATAAAATTCATAACTTAAAATAGTAAAAAACGATGTCAAAACTCTTTTAAAAAAACTAAAGTTGGGCCCCCTAGACATTGAGTAAATGCAAAATGATTTTTTGTCCCACTACAGGGAAGCCAAGGAGCACCAATTTGACCATGTTTGGTTATCCCACCTCCACCAAAATTCAACCAGCTTAATATAATTATAATATATATATATAATAAGTATATATATTATATAGTGTAATAGTATTTATATATATTATATTATATATATATATAATTTATTATTATATAATATATATAGCTTTCAATTATAATAATGCTGGAAGAAAAGGAAAATAAGAAGGGACTCTATCTAAGCTTTTCTTATTGTCTTGGTATTCGTTTAAGGAAGAGACGACCTCTCTCTTATTGAAATGGCAAGACAATTACTTCAGACCATAAGGGTCCTGCTGCGTGGAGAATTGGATTCACTTGTCCACTGAAACTGGAAATTAAAAATAATCCAGGAAAGAACAGTGCACAATTAAAAGGGATGCTGCAATTAAAAAAAAAGAATGGTAATTACTTACACAAAAATTTAAATCGCAAGCCAGTAATGCAAAAGCGCAATGCAGGGTTTTAAAAAGAAGAATGTAAACATTTAAGACTATATTAACATATGTGTGTCATGCGTAAATATCTGCATAAATTTTATATTAATAATAAATAAGAATAAATTGATAAAACTTTATACTTAAGAAAAAAACTAACTAACTAACTAATTCAATAATATTTATATAAGATATTTAAGTAATAACAAAAATTATTTATTATTTGTAATTTAATAATTAATAACTTAATAATTTATAGCTTTATAATTTAATAATTTATATTTATAACTATAATTTAATACTTTATATTTAAAATTTAAAACATACCTTCACCATCCTGGGGTTAATGAGGGGGTTAGTAAGGTTAATGCTAACCCACCACCTGCTACTTTTTACACTTCTTGTATTTTACAACTTGTATTGTTGTTAAAACTTTTATTTCTTTAATGGTTTTAATGTTCTTGTTGACTTCCACTGGTAAATGCAGTTTTAAAAATTCTTGAAAAATGTTGAAAAGGGGCAAAACACAATTTACTCCCAAACCTGAGCTGTTTCTTGTATTCCCTTAACATTTGTTGATTGTTGGGCTTCATTTTTTTCTGGAGTCCAGGCCCTTGTGATGTTCCCTCAAAGGAAGTGGACGGGGTAGACTCATCCGTGGAAGCTATTTGTTCAACAACCCTCTCAGTAAGTGTCATCGATACCACTTCCCTCATAGGTGAACATGGGACTGTTGCCTCAGTGGCTTCCCCACCTGCAATAGAATTTCCTGTGTCCGGTGAAGGAGCATTCGAGGTTACTGAACAATTGTTGGTTGTTTCAGGTCCAGTTTCTTCATTATTAATCAAGATAGTCCTTGTTAAATTTTTTAATGACTCCCTATAGGTTTTTCTAAGTGGGGATTTTTGTACTACCATAGGGAGGCTCTCCTGCTGTTCCCCCCTTTGAATAGACGTTCAGGACGCACTTTGATTCTCCCAAACTGTACAAGGACGGGTATTTTTAATCTATTCCACATTTTTTTTATTTCTTTTCCTGGATGTAAACCATCCCTTAAATATCACCTACATCCCAAGGTCACATATTCCCCATTTCAAAATTGCTCAGCCAACCGTCTATATTTTGTGATTCTATTGAGGGTGTGGCTCATAGGATACAAATGTTTTCCTGGCCATTGGTATTCTGGATCTTGCACTTGGAATGTGGGCGAATGAATTATCCAGATATTCGTGCAGATGATCTTGTAACGATCTTAACCTAGCTCCTGGATATGGAGCATATATAACCTCTACATTCAGCCCAAAGTTCTGGCGATGCTCCTGCTCCAAATCTTGCACCCAGGAGTGTCCAATGATCAATATCTGTAAAAGAAAAAACTAAAAATTATTAATTTCTATTACATTTTTTTTTTTTTTTAACCATTTACTTTTTACGAATTTCTTTTTCATTCTAAAATGAATGGCTGTACATTGGAATGTCTGACACAATCCTCTCGATCGTGTATATGGCTTTTCACTATTATTGAAAGTAGTTTGTTCTACCTAATCTCTTTCATTTTCTACAAATCCAGCAAAATCAAACTCGCTAGGCTCATCGTCTCTCTCCTCCTCCATCTCAGGGAGTCTGATTTTAAGAAAACATCTTTTATTTTGAATCTCGAACATATTTATAGAATTTTAGCATTTGTTAATTTTCTATGTGATGTTTAGCTCCATCTGATTATAGTTTCATTTGTTGCCTTTTTTCTCATAAAGCTCTACTACTCTTCTCAAGATGCCCCATTAAAAATTCCTTTAAACTTGATTCTGGAGTACTGCTAATCAAAGAAATTGGTTGGTCATTTTCTTCATTTTGTGTTGGTTCTGGAAACAGATTAGAAAGTTCAATATCTGAAAGATTTTGAATAATTTCTATTTGTTCAATTTCTTTAGGTGAACTAGGAGAGGATGAAGAGTACACTGAAGTTATAGGATTTAATAGTAAGTTCATTTGGGTTTGCAATTCTTGCATTTTATGTTTTATTGTCTGGAAGGTTTCCACTGTTTCTTCAGTTATTTCAAAACCTTCAAAGTCAGTCATCTGAGTCATCCAAACCAGTTATTTCTAACTGATCTTGACTAGAAGCTCCTTTCTCTTCATTAATGATTTCCTCATTCAATTCAATTTTTCTCTCTAGTTCTTGGGCTTTTTTAAAAAGGTCATCATCAGTTAAATCCATTGCCCATTTTTGAAATAATTCATTGTTCTCTAAATAATGAGGTGGTAACAACCACTTCCGTAATTGGCGATGATGGACTTTGTACTGCTTTCCCTCAGTTGATTCAAGGACATAAGTATTCATATTTTCATTAACTTTAATTACCTCAAAAAGGCCATGGTAACGAGGATGGAATTTGTTAGTTACCAAATCACCAGGTAAATGTATTTTTAAACCTACTTGTTGGTGCATCTGGTAAGGTTGATAATGAGAATGTCCTGGTTGCCAAAATATATCTTCAGTTCTCCAAGATAGTCCGCTATAGGGTGTGTGTTGTTTTTGGAGAATATATTCACAAGGAGACTGACCTAATTGCGAATGTTCAGTATGGTTATATATCATAACTATTCTTGGCAACTCTGCATCCCACAAGGTGTAATCTTTGATAGTCATTCTTAAGTACTGAATTATAGTTCTATTAACTCTTTCCACAGCTCCATTTGATGAAGGAGTGTAAGGTGTCAAAATATGTCGTATGTTATTAAGTCGAAGCATTTCTTCAAACTCTGGGCCGATGAATTCCCGACCATTATCTGTCAATATATTCTTTGGTATGTTTGGGAGATATGGTAACATATTTTGTTGAAATGCATTAGTCACTGTTTTACACTTTTTATTAGGTATAGGAATTGCAGCGATCCATTTTGAGTGGTGGTCTACCATAACTAAGGCATAATTATTTCCCTTCTTGTTTTTGGGTAATTGCAACAGGTCCATAGCCACCAATTCAAATGGAAAATTAGTTGTAATTTTTATTGTTGTTGGAGTATATATAATATTAGCAGTTTTTGATGCCTGACACTTGTAACATGTTGTAGAAATGTCATAACATATATCATAAGCCTTGGGATGCCAAACATACCTAGTTACTAAGGCACGTAATTTGTTTTTGCCTATATGTGCAAAATTAATGTGCGCCATTATTGCCAGATTAGTAAAGGCAGTAAATGGGATGATGTAAGTTGTTTCCTCATATTTGGTTAGTTTGCAAAGGAGACCATCTTGGATGAAAATATATTTCTTGAAAAATAAATACGGTTTAAGATTGCCTGTTAAAGGCCTATTATTTTTAACAGCCTGGTATAATTTTTTTTAATACCCGATCATTTTGTTGATAATCTTTAATTTCCTCTGGTGGTATGGATATTTCATCCAAATGTGTGTGTTTTCATGATCAATTATAGATAATTGATGTATTCTAGGTGTTTTGGGCACCTCCCCACAGGTTTTAGCTTGATCCCTTTGTTCAACTGCAGTTGGTAATGATATATTTGATTGCTCATCTAAGGATTCATTCAGCAAATCATACTTCCTGACTTCTTCTAAAACTGGTATGGAATTATTTTGAAGATGGGTTGAAGTTTCATGACTAGTTCCCTCTAATAGGTTGTAATGGAATCCTCTCAAACATAATAAAGCACAGACATTAGTTGTTTGTTGACACCCAAATTGTAAGTGTTTACTGTTCCCATAATACACTAATACTTTAGCCTTGAAAAGTGTACCAAAGGCTTCTATGGCCTGAACTATTGGCAATTGTCCTGTATGCTTCATGAGACAGTTGTTTCGTAATGGAAATATTACTTTCCCAAGGGTAATTTGCATGTTGCACAGTTGTCTATCAACTCATGCACAACCCCTTCTCTTATTTCTTGATGTTTTTCTTGTGTACCGTAAAGCCATACTGAGAAACACTGAAACAAAGAATCTCCCCCCTCCTGGCATTTGAACTTCTGCATATCCAGCAGGGATCTGTTTCTCATCCTTTATGTCCTCTTCTTTAATGTCAGGAACAGTTCTATTAACTCTTCTAATGTTCGAGCTACTCTTTGGTTCACTAGTGTCATGTTGTTCAAATAGAGTAGTGGTTTATGGTTAGTATGGATTAAGACTGATTCCATACAAAAATGGCTTAAGAGATTTTACAGCCCAGCGAATAGCTGCTATTTTGCGTTCTGTAGTACTATATCTCTGCTCTGCCTTAGAGAAAGTTGTTGAAATATAAGCAATGGGATGATGTTCCCCATTTTGCTCTTGAACTAGACAAGCTCCAGCACCTATATTGGATGCATCTACATACAATGGTAAAGGTGAAGCATCTTCAGAGCGATCAGGGTAAGATAGTACATGAGGATCTGCTAAAGCTTTCTTTAGATCTTCAAAAGCTTTTTGGCATTGGGTAGTCCATTTTACGTTTCTTTAGACTAGGTAGCTAAATAATGGTTTTGCATTTCTGAACACCTGGGAAGTGGCGATGGTAAAAATTTACACCTTCCGCAAGGAATTTTCTCACCTTTCCTTAGTTAACATTGTTGAGCTGCGAAAATCCATGGATTCCTTGGAAGGTTTTTTATACCCAAGGGAATTAATACCGTTCCCTCAGAAACTAAGAGTGTCTCCTAGATATTTCAACTTGTTGTGCAGAGGATAGTTTTGACAGGTTTTAAGTTTTGAAAATCGCTGTTTCGTGGAAACGCCTGTAGAACGCTATCGCTAAATTTTCAAGGTGTTACTAAAATGATCACTGGAATGGAATGAGGACATCATCTAAATATACCATGATGCTGGTCCATGGTATATGGGCTAGAGCCATCCTCATGCCCCTCTGGAACGTAGCAGGTCCATTTTTAACCCCAAATGGCTTTCTCAGGAATTCCCAGTGAGAGAGAGGAGTGGTGAAAGCAGTTTTTTCCACACTATCTTCATCCATCTCTACCTGGTAATAACCCTTTACCAGGTCTATGGTCGATAAATATTTCATGCCTTGTAGACTGAATAGCATATCTATCAAATTAGGAATGGGGAAACTGTCTCCCCTGGTGATTTTCTTTAATGCACAGTAATCAATGCATAATCGTAAAGTGCCATCAGGTTTGCGGATTGGCACCACTGGAGCAGAGTACGGAGACTTACTCCGTTGAATAATTCCGTCCTTTAGCTGTTGACAACATTCTTCTACCTCTCTCGAAACTGGTCCCTGCAGTCTTCCTACGGGCACTTGAACTGGGTCTTCTGTAGTGGTTTCTATTCTATGTTTGAGGATGGATGTACAACCTACATCAGAATCCCCTAAGCTGAGTACCGTGGGATATTCAGAAAGGAGGGTTAATAACTGATTTCTTTCTTTGGGGGATATGTCCCCCTCCTCTAGATGAAATGCACTTGTTAAATTTTCTGGGGTCCATGATTCATAATCATTTTTCTTTTCTTGATTAAGTTCCACCAAGTTTATGGCTGGACACTCATTGCCTATTATTTCTAACTGGCCGATCTTCTGGCCAATTTTTAATTTTTGTATTTTATCAGTAGTATTTTGGACCATTATAATGGTTTTATTTTGTTCTAGAGATAATAATCCTGGTCCCACTATTACCTTATCATTTGGGTTGTTTTCCAGTAGGATCAGGTCTTTGTCAGATATGCTGAAGAGATTAATACTAATCTCTAAAGCTGAAAAACTTTTGGGTGGTATGGTAGTAGTTTCTGCTACTCTACAATAATATTCTTTTTCACTGGTGTGTCAGACATCCGTAGACACTGGTGTCACCATATTTTCTCGTTGTAGTACCAATTCACCATTATGTGGGTCTGGCAATAGATGTTCCTCCCCACAATATGTCATATCCTATAACTAGTTCATATTCAGTGATTTCATCAGGAATTATTACAAAGGTACTTGCTTTGGTGTAATAAGTAGGTGAAAATTCCAATGAAAGGGTAACTGTTCCAATTACAGGGAAAAGTACTTGTCCTATTCCGGACACTCGTTTGTATGGTGTTTCGTGTAATGGGTATTTTCTGTGATCCAATTTTTCAAAAAGACTAGCAGATATTAAACTTATACTAGCTCCTGTATCCACAAAAGCTCTCACATTAATTATTTCGGGTTGTCCCCTGATGTTTACATTAAGTAATAATGTGTGTATTGTTGTGAAGCTAACATGTATACCTATTATGTCATCTTGGGTCAATATTTTCATCCTGTTTTTCATTTTCTTTAGCATTATGAATGTTCTCTAGTTGATTTTCTTCCATCATAATCTGTTGTTCAGTTTCTTTACTAAATTGATCAGTATTTGTTATTGGAGTCATTGCTTCCTAAGACCATTCGGGATATGCTTGACCCTCTATGTTCTCTATTGGACAAGGGATTACAAGTTCTAAAGGCAATTTTTTTTCTTCTGACTCTGATGTGCGGTCTTCCACATCAGAGTGACCTAGTTTCCCTTATGGGCTGTTGTACAATCTTGCCCCAAATGTTCTCCACAAAAGGGACAACATAGTCGCACATTACCTCTAGTAATGCAGTCCTGAACTACATGTCCTTCCTGGCATAGCAAACATTTGTTCTTTGGACTGTAGCAGTTATCGAACGTGTGCCCTCGCTTTCCGCAATATTGGCAGAAAGGCCTAACGCGACATTCCCTCACTGTGTGTCCTGGTTTCTTGCAAAACTGACAGCTCTGCTCAGGATTATTCTTTCTTGGAGCTCTGCTCAGGATTATTCTTTCTTGGGAGATTATCTAACCACTTTCTAGTGGGGGTCCATTCTTTTGATCTTTGTGTTCTATCAGAGATCCACTCAGGTTGTCTCTGTGTATTATTCCTAGTAGGTTGTTTTGGTATAGCCCCTTGATTTGTTCTTTTCTCTGCTGGTATATTTGAGGATGCCACTCTATAAGTTGATTGTTTTTGGCAGCAACACTCATTTTGTTGAGAAGCGGCCTCCATATTAATAGGTGTATTGTTTGTGAGATCAATAACTTTGGGTTCTCTTTTTCGACTGTTATTTGTTAACAGATTTGTTTCCACCATAGTCACTAAGCGCTCCCATGGGACTTGAACACCTATTGTGGACTCTACTGTATCCAGTGTAGCCTCTACTTAAACTTTTATATGATGCAGAATACTCTCCAGGAAACGTTTTCTAACCAGTTTCATTCCTCAAATATCAGAACCTGGGAAAGCTCTCTGAGCCAAACCCTCCAATCTCAAGGCAAATACTGCTGCCGACTCATCTTCTTCAAGAGTGGCTTCCATGAATTTTTCTAGTTCACTTTTCTGCTCTCAGGCTATCTAATCTTTATACCATTGAAGTAGTTTGAATTTTACATCTTTGTAACTGAAGGTATTAGTTGCTATAGTTTTATATACATTTAAGATGGGTCCTTCCAAATGGGATCCCAATAAAGGCAGCTGTCCCTCTATTGATCCAGGGTACATTTTTTCACAATACTTTTCAAATCTGT
Source organism: Trachelipus rathkii (assembly GCA_015478945.1). Taxonomy (NCBI): domain Eukaryota; kingdom Metazoa; phylum Arthropoda; class Malacostraca; order Isopoda; family Trachelipodidae; genus Trachelipus; species Trachelipus rathkii. Next base: position 34,742 of record JABUQX010049965.1, read on the forward strand.
CAAGAAATTGGACTAGCGTTTCTCCACTGTCTTTTCTATATTTTCCTGGTGCCATGACCTTAATAGGTCGATTGACTGTTAAGGCTTCCACCATGGATATCAAATTTCATCATTTCTGCATTTTGCTTTAATATTTGTTGTACTCTTTTCGTTACTTATATCATTGTTACTTGACTCAATTGTGATGGATTATCTGCACCTGTCAACTCTCCTGTCTGTCCCTTTTTTTCTTCCGACATTTTTCTGTATTATTTCGAACTGGTTATATTTAACCAATAAGGTAAAGGACAAAGGAAGGGAGAAAAGCGGAACAGGGATAGGTAACAGAATAAGTGTATAGAAGGATGTATGTTTAAGGCTTGCAACAAGTGTTGTTGATTTAAAGGATGTATTCACTGAAACAGTGACTGAGGAATGGCCAAAGACGCAGCGAACTATGCTCTGCTACCATTTATGTTATGGTGCTGGCAATAATATAAGAAGGGACTAACCTATCTAAGCGTTTCTTACTGTCTTGGTATTCATTTAAGGAAGAGACTACCTCTCTTCTATTGTAATGGCAAGACAATTACTAAAGACCATAAGGGTCCTGCTGCATGGAGAATTGGATTCACTTGTCCACTGAAACTGGAAATTAAAAATAATCCAGGAAAGAACGGTGCACAATTAAAAGGGATGGTGCAATGGAAAAAAAATAATGGTAATTACTTACACAAAAATTTAAATAGCAAGTCAGTAATGCAAAAACGAAATGTGGGGTTTTAAAAAGAAGAATGTAAACATTTAAGACTATATTAACAAAGGTGTGACATGCGTAAATATTTGCATAAATTTTATATTAATAATAAATAAGAATAAATTGATAAAATTTTATACTTAAGAAAAAACTGACTAACTAATTCAATAATATTTATATAAGATATTTAAGTAATAACAAAAATTATTTATTATTTGTAATTTAATAATTAATAACTTAATAATTTATAGCTTTATAATTTAATAATTTATATTTATAACTATAATTTAATACTTTATATTTAAAATTTAAAACATACCTTCACCATCATGGGGTTAATGAGGGGGTTAGTAAGGTTAATGCTAACCCACCACCTGCTACTTTTTACACTTCTTGTATTTTACAACTTCTTGTATTGTTGTTAAAACTTTTATTTCTTTAATGGTTTTAATGTTCTTGTTGACTTCCACTGGTAAATGCAGTTTTAAAAATTCTTGAAAAATGTTGAAAAGGGGCAAAACACAATTTACTCCCAAACCTGGTCCCTGTTAAAATTAACAGTGATCAGGTCAAATTTTTGGCATAAGAATCTCTTTCAGTCCATTTCATCAATATGTAAATTTGCATTTATTTAGATATTCCATAAAACTTTAATAATATAATTAATATAACTAACCCTGTTTAAGGGGATTTGAGCTTCCTCAAAGTGGAAATCTTCTTAAGGTGGGCTGAATTTTATGAAACCTTTTCTTTTTCTTCTTTTTATTTGCTTTTTATTTATAAATTGATTTATTGATGTTTATCTTCTTCCATTTGGTATAATATTTAAATTCCAGGCAAACTTGAAAAGATTATATCCAGTCATTTGAAGTAGGTCTTATCCTTATCCTTAATTATTTTTTATACTTTAAAATACCATTTAAAACTTGTTCTTAATTGTTCTGAAAAAATACAAAAACAGTAGTACCACTTTAATATATATATATATTATATATATATATATATTATGATATGTCAAAATGAAATTTATTAGTGTTGCACTTACTATATCATATATAATATATATATATATATATATATACTATATAATATATATATATTCAATATAATATATAATATATCATATATATATATATATATATATATATATATATATATTACAATGCATACTTCAAATGACAATTTATTACTTTTTTAGACTCAAAAATACTCTATAAAGTACCGAACAACCTTAGGGTCCAATGACACTCTTATGCATTTCTCATTCTATAAATTTAGAAGTTCAAATTACTACACCTATATTCTCAAATCTAAATTCATTTTAGATAATTTTATAAAGTTTTCATAAGAATGTAACTACAACATAATCAATATTAATTATATTTATTATTATTGAATTTAAGTTTAAGGACACCAAATAAATCAGTGAACTGCTATAAGAGAAAATAAGAGAAGAGGAGCTTACCGTAATTTTATTTATATCTGAATAAATCCTGAGGTGGTGTTTAATGAGTTACTGTTGTGTCACATAAAAAATGAAACTTTCTTCGCTGTGCACAGGATCGGAAAACATCTGGCTGTTTTCAATACAACCTTCTTCCATGCATATTGGAAGAAGACTTTTTGTAATTGTGCAGGTCCATATACGTTCTTCTCATATGACGTCATCAAACCTCAGGATAGAAAGAATTGTTTCATGAGTGGTTTGCCTTCTCTTTTATCCTTCTCCCCCCCTCCCTCATCTCCTTTTCCTCCAAACAACTCACCAACCTCTTTGGTGTCCCAATTTTTCATAAAATTTATTAATGAAGAATCTAATATTGGTGATATATATGTAAATAGCAACAAAACTAAAATATGACAAGCCTTATTAATATTAATAAAATTGAACTTCTAAAATATATATATATATATATATATATATATATATATATATATATATAAAAAAATATATATAATATATAATATATATATATATATATATATATATATATATATTATATATACTATATATAGCAACATATTTAAATTTAAAGGTATAGTGAAGAAGAAAGTGTTAGTTCTTGATTTGGATGAAACGCTGATCCATTCACATCATGATGGGGTAATCAGGCAGATGGTGAAGCCAGGAACGCCACCTGATTTTGTTATAAAAGTTACTATAGACAGGCATCCTGTACGATTTTTTGTCCACAAAAGACCTCATGGTGCGATTTTTTTCTTAAATATAGTAAGTTTACTATATACTAATATATATTATTATATATATACTAATACTATATATATTATATATATTACTATCATATATATACTATATATACTATATATATATATCATATATATATATATACTATATATAATTATATATAAAACAGCAATGCAACAGCCCTTTGATGGTTTGAAAAAAAATGGTTTATATAAATTTGAATAGATTTTTTTTATTTTTAAAATCTGAATTGAACTTGGTCGATTCAAGTTCATAAATTACTGTAATATTTTCTTTGCATTCTTCTTGAAAAAGATCTCGCTGTTGAATTGTGTGAATTCTTGCTTGTTTGTTTATAGGCCTCAGTTGGAAATAGGAAGTTTTTTTTTTTGAGCGCAACACATATATATAAAATATTTTATCATATATACTATATATAGTTATAATTATAATATTATATCAGTGAATATATATAATCACTATATATATATATATAAGTATATATATATATATATACTCATATATACTATGAATATATATTTGTTAATGATAAGTTTTAAATAAAAAGACATTGAAAATTCGCTGAACGCTACGCGTGAAACCCTGGAGTGTCACTTGTTAGCTAAAACTCCAATAGAAAGAGTGCAAGAGTTGCCAAAAGCTGCATTTTAATTTTTAATTTTAATTTTATTTATTTATTTATTTTTTTTTAAGGGGCTCGAGCCAAGGTGGGACAAAGAGGGGATGGAAGTCCCACCGTCGTCCCCCGCTCGAGCGCCGAGAGACCCTGACCCTTTCCATCTTTGCAATATAATCTTGGGTATTCCTTTGGTTAAAAAAAACAAAATGTTTTTGGTAGGGATGTACCGATACCAGAAAAGAGGCTGATACCGATACCGATACTCTATTTTTTTTTAGGATAGCCCGATACCGATACTTTAATTAATATAATACAATACAATTAATAAGATAGAACATTTTGCTAGGCAACTCAACTCAACAGGGATTTTCATTCCCTGTACAACCAATAACTAGTCATTTATTTCATATTTGTGTCTTTGCCAAGTAGTATTTATTTCTATAAATTAAAATAGTACCTTTAAGGAATAATAAATGCAAATATAATATTAATAACTTTCTTATGTTTGTGTTTATTCAAAAAATATTCCATTTCCATTTTCCAGTAAGTATTAAAAAAGCTTAGCTACTAGCTTTTATGTTTTAACATGATTACAATTTACTAGAAGATTCTTTAACTTGCTATAATATTAAGAATATAAATAATGAAAGAAGAGACCTCAATTAATCAGCTGAAAAGACAAAATATAAAAACGCTTTTACTCAAACATGACATCAAAAATAATATACTCCTTTAAAGATAAAGATAGAGATTCATCAATAAAAGTCAAAATTCAAAAATCTCAAATTGTGGTTCTAAAAACATTAAGCTTTCACTAGTACTTGGCGAGAGCCTGTCCTTTTTTGGCCAGTGTTTACATTCCCCACCTACACTAAAAAATGTGCTCGCTCTCGGACTGAATTGAGGGAGGGGGCTGATAATAATTTTGCTTGCCAACACTGATAATAATGGAAACCGTGGCCCATTTTTATGCCACCACATGAAAGGATTCTCTTTTGTAGGAAGCATCTCCAAGTTTTCGTGTAGAGCCTCATCTCCTCTTCACTCATTGCAAATTTGAATTATCTTCGCTCCTTGATGACTGTCTTCCTTCAGTTTTTTCGATGGGGGTTCCTTGGTGTGATTTCTTTGATGGTGAATGAGCACTGGCAATGCAATTTTCGGCCATGAACTTATTCAAGTCTAACATATCCAAATCCTCTTCATCTGCAGTAGGCTTTATTTGCTGCAAACGCCACCATCGTCCCTCATCAGTTGCTGTTGCCAGGCGCGTTTGCCTGATAAGGGCGGCCTTCCACTTTCTGTGATCTCCTTTTTTTTTTTTTTTTTTTTGTTCACGCAAAGCAACTCCTCGAGTTATCGCCTATTTAAATCGCATTCTTAGAAGTGCTTCCACCTCGAAAGATGCCATTCTTGTGGGGTTTCACCTAGCTAATGGTATTAAGTATTAAAACTTTTATTTTCTTCATTTTTTTTACAGTTGTCAACCGCCGCTCCACGGGCAGAACCCTATCTCAAGGAGGGCGGTGCTTGAACCACCTCAAAGACTTCACTATAATCCAAAATTACGCAAGATGCAGCATAGACGCAGCTTTAAAAGCTGAGGCAGATTTACAAGTCGAGTGGGAAACACAGAAAGATTTAAGAGGAGAATTCCACAGAACAGAGGTGGCAGGAAAGAAGGAAGCCACCGCCAGCGAAACTCACTTTGACGCTTTACTCAATGATCAACACAAAAAACTTATTGCCGAGCACACACCCCTCTGGGCTACCGAGCTTCGTAAAGGTGGCTCGGTACGCGACAGTGGAAAGTTCCCCTCGGGCACTTGCCGCTACGGTATCTTATTAGCAAAAGAGCGATAAAGCACCAGCAATCCACGCCGCAAAGATAGAGGGTCGAGTGAACTAGAAACTACGCGACAGTTTATAAGCCTTTTATTCTTTGACTCGACCGTATATCCAAAAGCGGTGTGAAACCAGAGCCCCCCCCCCCCAGATATTAGCAGCAGTACTCCATAAAAGGGCGGATGAGACCCTTGTATAAGCTGGAGTAACTGAGAAAGAGCGAAAAAAAGTCTCGCAGTTCTAAACAGAACTCTCAGTTTCTCTGTTTAACCCGCCCTAGCAACCGTTGCGATGTGAGGTTTCCCAAAGACATTTTTTTGTTTTATCTGTTAAGACCAAGGATGTTTTCATATTGTCAACAGGAGAGACGACGAGAAAAGTCAAAAGAGATAGGAAAATTAGGTCTCTTAGACAGGGGATTTCTTGAATTGACGTTTTTTAAAGAATTTAAATTTCACAAGTTTGAGACGACCCACCCGGAAATTACTATCCAGATCAGGCAAGGAATAAAAATACAGGCAAAGCATTAGACCCCGCAGCAAGGCAATTCTAGAAGAAAGACGAAGCAGGCTATCTGAAATGAGTTGAAAGAATGAGGAGTCGAGGTCATTGGCATATGAAAAACGTGGCGATAGAGTTAGATTGCAGGTAAGAAGATCATTAATGAAAAGCAGGAATAAAGTAGGAGCTAATACAGGACCTGAGGAAACACCACTATTGACAAGAAAAAAGCACAGCTATCGCCGAAGGAAGTTGGCCGAATTTAGCGTTTTGAAAGAAGCTAGACATAAGCAAGCAAAAGAGAAGAAGGAAAACCCAAAGGAGGGAGCTGGAGAGCAATCTCTCTCTACAATCCGAA
>JABUQX010049966.1:0-2500 GCA_015478945.1 Trachelipus rathkii
CCAAATTTTCGTACTACAGTCATAAAAAACTATTACCATAATAATCACTTAATCACAACTTTTTCTATTCTTCTAATCTCTTAAATTTGTACTCATAATGTCGATAAGAATTGTCATTTGGGCAAATAATTGAGTTTAGTTTTCAGTCCTTGTATTTTCAATGAAGTCCTCCTTAAACACTCTCGGATATCAGGGTCCCGATTGTCTGGAATTCATTCTCAATTTTTAAAATCTAGATTTTCTCTAAACTTTCTAGCGCTAAACACTTTTGAATTACATATTATTAAATAACTGAAATAGGAAGGACCTATTCTCTCATATCTTCGCGTCTAGATTATCACTCGATACGTCTCTCCGTTGAATGATTTAATTCCTCATCAAACCTATCTTTTCTCATATACATCTATCGCATACCTATTCTTTTTACATCAAAGCAATGCTAAGGGGGGGCCATGAATTGGCTTATGTCGAAAGTTGTATCGTTAATCCATTTTCCTTTTCAATATTCATATCTTATCTTAGATCAAATAGTCTTACCCATTTCCAAGACATTTAAATTTTATTCTCCTTTCAATTTCTTTTTTCACATAATTTTTTTAATTCTAATATATGTAGACTTAAAAGTGAGTTCTCATTTTTTTTCCTACCACTTTCAATTTTTTTAATATCTTTATCATTTATTCTTCCATATTAACCATTTCTATTTCTCTTTTTTTTCCAACTTTCTCAGTTCTATTATGTATCAATATTCTTAGTCTCTATTTTATTTATCTCGATCTGCTGCTACTATCTTAAACTATACATAACAAATTGGCCATCTATTGTTATTTAGTGTATTGGTACACAATATTCTTTTTGTGATTTAATCGCCGCTTAAGGGGTGGGTTTTATTAACGTATTCATATCATATAGGCAAAATATTCCCGCGTCTCTCCTCTCTACTATACCTCTCTATTACTATATATCTATATACTCTAATAGCTATATTCTATATCTATTATACTACATTATACTATATATATATACTATTATATATTAAATCTATATTATAATATATCTAAGCTAAATATTGCATCTAAAGTAATACCTGCTAACCAGATTGAATTTGTAAAAACCGCCCTACATATTTTCACCCATGCTGGGATACGATCCTGGCACCTAGCAGAATGAGTCGTGCTACTGTTCCCTCGCCTCCTGACCACTCACGCCTAACGTTACGACTATCCAAAAGAAGAATCCTCGAGATATACCTTTCTACCTGTCCATATGCATACGAGTCATTATCCTCCTCCTTTTGACGTTTATCTTTCCTCCCGCCTCTCTTTTCTTCTTGCACTTCTGCACATCGCCTAGAGGGGAGACAGGGTCGTCACTTATACTCTTTGACGCTAATGGTGATTATCCTACTCCACATATACCTCAAAACACCGGGGGCCAATTATGTATACGCTTATGGATACCGTACAAAAAAATATTCTTCAATCAATAATATTGACAAATCAAATTTGTTCCTGGCAGGTATTATTTATTCGCAATATTACTTATATATATATATATCTATATATATCCCTATATATATACTTATATATATACTATATATATATATAATATATATACTATATAGTATATCCTTACTATATATATTAATACTTACTATCTATATATTATTATATCTATATATATATATATAAATATATATATATATATATATTATATCTATTATACTAAATATATATCTCTTCTCACTACTATCTCTACTTACTCATCTATCATATAATATATATGGCTATATATATATAGATATACTATATATGATATATATATTATCTTTCTCTCTCTATTACTTTATTCCTTCCATTTATGGGTTACATATTTTACCATTCTTCTTATTTTAATAAATAATATATATTATATATTAATTCTTTTTTTTATCTTATACTCATATTTTACTTATATTCTGTCTTCTTCCGTCTCTTATCATATCAGTTCTTTACTATACTTCTTATTCTATATTAATTATTACTTATTATGATTATTCTTTATCTATATGATTTTATACTTATTCTTCTTCTTACTCTTTTCTTCTTATATACTTTTTACTTCCATCCTTCTTATTAGATATAATATATATATATATTACTTTATATTATTTATACTTCTTCTTATACTTTAATATTTTACTTCTCTTACTTTCATATCATTTATTCTTCTTTAATTATTCTTCTTCTTACTTTATTATACTTTACTTATTATACTCGGGGCTCATACTTATTTATAGTTTTATATCTTCCACTATTTCTATCACGGCTCTTTTATATGTACTATTGCCGCTTCCTTTTCCTTCTGGGCACACGGTTTATTTGCCTTTTCCCCTTACGTTACTATATATATATACTATAATATACTTATATTAGCGCCCAGCTTTATTTATTTATATGCTATTAATATTAAATCACTACTACCTCCTACTTAGCCTACTCCCTCCGCTTACTATATACTC
>JABUQX010049966.1:17500-22500 GCA_015478945.1 Trachelipus rathkii
TACATTAGTATTTATTAAAAAAGATTTTGTGAATTACCGTTAATTAAATTATTTAAGACATTTTGTCATAAAATGAATAGTTGATAATCAGTAAAAATTATAATTTGATAATCGAAATAAACTTTATTTAGGCTACTGTTATAATCATCGATTTTTACCATAAATGGAGACTACCCAAATGGTAGATTTCACAACATCAAAAGAAATCTCTGTAACAGCCCATTAGGGTTAAGCAGTTAGTTAGTTGAAATATAAGAACAGTTAAACATAATAGTGGACAATAAGGCGTTGAAGGTTAATAGCGGTAAATAGTAAAGTAGCTGAAGTTAAGTATAGCTGAAGGTTATAAGAAGGTAGTGTCCGTTAGAAGTTCCAAACAACCAGATTTTTTTTTTTTTTTTACAATGTTGACCCATTTCCTGTCGCCCATTTTGGCATAGGTCATCATAAATCAATTAGATTACCTATTCTGTGCTATCCATTTTGAAATTATAAACTTGGTTAAAGAACTTCTGCTAAAGTCATGGAATTTAACTATACCTAACTCACCGAACTCTTTCGTTGAATTGAGATTTATCGTACGTTTGGCAAGGTTAATTTAGAGTTAGATTTCTTAAGGTTAGAATGAATTCAATGAAACCAACTTCATAAAAGTAGATTGTTATCTACCGTTCACTAGATTGAATCTAAATTTTTTTCAAAGATTGTCTTTTTCGTTGTGGTAATCTTACTTTATACTCGAGATAAGTAGGAAATCTTGACAAAACGAAAACGTCTTAAGTAGATCTTCAGTTTTTAAGAAATTCTTAATCTATTGAAAATCTTGAAAAAATTAATTGATTCCAAGAATGAAGTCTGAGAAATCTTTTTCTTTAAAACGATTGACAACAACTTCACTTTTAACAAATGTATTGCTTTACTTGATTTTCTACATCGCTGTTGTTGGAGTCATCATTTTAGTAGTCAAGTTTTGATTAATATCTAGTAGGACTTCGTCGTCAAAGAATGCGAATGCCGAGGTGTTTGGAGATAAATTTCGTAAACGATTCTATCAGTTTATAAAGTTTATATCAGCACTACCAATTTCTGAACCTACATACTTTTGCTCGATTAATTTCAACAAAAAATGTAACTGATATAGGTTCACAGTCCCAATATTGAAAGTGAGTTCTCATCGTGAATAGATTGGGATAGGAAAAGGCATATTCTTCTTATTGAATCCCTCTCTTTTTTGGTCCATTTAAAGGGATTTGAAATAAATATATTTTAAAGGCATAAATCCCTTTTGTAAACAGAGCTTGCTCACAGCTCCAGTGTTGTGAAACGATACTCCTCGTTGGAGAATACCACCGAGAAAGATCACAGAAAATTATAATAAATCGTGATAATCACATCTATATAATTTCTGGCAGGATAAATAACTTGACATTTTCAAAATATTATTATTATCAATACACATTTAAGATATTCTAGAATAATCCGAGTCCTATGTTACAGCATTTGTAATCCTACGCTTTACCCATAAACTCTAGAAAACTGACGAAGTGTATCAGTTCCCTTTCTTTGGAGGAATAAAATTTAATTAAGAGATCAAGAGCGAATCTCTTATTTTTGAGCTATAAATCTTGAATGAAATTTTCTACCAAAATGAAAAAAAAGAGTTTCTTTATAAACTCGAAAAGGAAAAGCGTATTTTATTCATGGAAAATCCTTTGACAATATATCAACTCTTTTATTTTTTTTTGCCTACTGACATAATACATGAACATACATATACATACATACATACATACATACATACATATCATACATATATTATATAGTGATGTTATTATTATATTCTTATGCACTAAATATCAAGATTATAGATGTATATATAGACATAATATATTGTTTTTATTGTTAGGATAACTTATATGTTGTTCTTGTTACATATACAATATTGCTATATTGCTACATACATGTGATACATACATACATATGATACATATATAGTATCGATACATACATAACATATATATATTGTTATCATTAAAGATATATATATTATTATTATATATTAGGGGATATAGTATATATATATATATATATATATATATTATTATATTATTATATTGAGCAGGGTATATAGTATATATATATATATATATATATATTTATATATATATATAGAAGAGCATATATATGATATATTATATGGATATATATATATATATATATATATATATATATATAAGATATATATATATATATATATGTTATTATATATATATAGTATATATGGGTATGCATATATATGTACTAATATATATATATATATATATATATATTATACATATATATATATTATTATGCTATACATATATATATTATTATTATATTATTATATATATATATATATATATATATATATATTATTGTTTGCTATATATATACAAATATATATATATAACTGAAAGTGGCTGGACTGTATAGATTTATGAGCCGATTCCACCTCTACCCTAATTGTTTCACAAATTCCTAAATCATAAACACTTTGAATAAGTTATTCATGCCTTTAACAAATAAATTAATGGTAAACCGAAAACTCATGTAATGGCGTAGAAACGTAAGAAAATTTTCATCTAATAAGAAGAAATTGACAAACATAATGACCAGCTTTGTACGTAGTTTTGAACTTACTTCGCAGTAATATGAGTTGGCGAGTTTGAAATCATCCACGCCCTATAGCCTAAAATAGCGCGTGAAAATTATACGTCCTGGCAAAGCGATAGAAGAGATTATAAAATATCACTTTGAGCGATTCCAAGATCGTTCAGCGTAAGCTGTCGTAATACACTGATTATTATTGCTATTATTATTATTATTATTATTATTATTATTATTATTATTATTATTATTATTATTATTATTATTATTATTATTTATTATGATATTATATATATATATATATATATATATATATGTTATATATATAGAGATATATATATATATATATATATATATATATATATATATATATATATATATTTGTCTTGTTAATTTTTACATTGATTTCATAGTAGCGACACATCGAATCCCATAATAATTTATTTTTTATGTCAGTTAACGTGCAATCATTTGGAGTGAGTTTGTGTTTGAGTTTTTAATTGTTTTATATATTTTTTACATGTTAGTATAATAATTTCAAAATGAATAGTGTATTAAATATATTAAATAATAAGTTTTCAAGATTTTCTCTTGAAGAAAAATTAAATATAAAAGAGCTTGGTAGGCCTATGCCAAATATAAAATTAACTCAGACATCATACAAGAGCAAAAAACCGTACTCTCGAAAATTTAACGTGGATTTATATAAGAGACACAAATGGCTCTGCGGCTCCTCAGAGAAAAATGCTCTATTTTGCTTCCCATGTTTGCTATTTGAAGGAGATGATTCTTGGGCTAGAATTGGAGTGACTGATTTAGCCCATCTATCAGTCAAAATAGGTAAACATGAAGCTTCTGTAAGTCATATAAACAATGAGGCTAATTTAGCAGTATTAGGAAAAGTAAATATAAAAGAAAATATTGATTCTGCTTACAAACAAGCGATTGAATGCCACAATCAGCAAGTTACTAAAAATAGATACATTTTACTAAGAATTATCAAAGCCATCAAATTTTGTGCAAATCTTGAACTCCCCTTAAGGGGTCATGACGAAAGTTCTGATTCTATGAATCCTGGTGTTTTTAAATCCTTAATAGAATACAGTGCTGAATTAGATCCAACTTTAAGAGATCACTTAAAAAGTTCTAACGTTTTCAAAGGAACTTCAATGACTATACAAAATGATTTACTTTCTTGCTCTTGGGAAATATGTAGGATGCACATATTAAAAGAGATTTCACAAGCTAGCTTTATAGGCATAATCGCAGATGAAACCTCTGATATATCAAACGAATTTCAATTAGCTCTCATTTTGCGCTATGAATATGACGGGAATATAAAAGAAAGATTTTGGGGACTTTTTAACCCAGCTTCTCACAGGGCAGAATCAATAGCTAGCGTTATTTCTGATCAATTAAAATCCATTTTACCGAACTGTCCAGAAAAATTGATTGCTCAAAGTTATGATGGTGCCGCAGTTATGAGTGGACACGTCAGTGGTGTAAACGTATTTATAAAAGACGTTTATCCAAATGCACATTATGTACACTGTTATGCGCATCAAATTAATTTGATAATGACTCAGTCAGTTTCTCAAATTCCAGAAGTTGGAGAATTCTTTAGAAATATGTCACTAATTCCAACCTTTTTTTCACAATCTCCTCAGAGATGCTCTGTATTAGATGAAATTATTGGGAAACGGTTGCCAAAAACTGTTAAAACAAGATGGAATTTTAACATCCGAACTGTAAACATGGTTTTTGAACATAGAGAGCTATTGTTAGAGTGCTTTGAAAAAATTCTAAATGAAAGCAAACAACCAGGAACACGAGATCAAGCAGGAGGTTTGCAAAGGTTATTGACTGATCCTACTTTTGTATTTTGGCTCACTGTTTTCCGCCATATAATGCCGCACGTAGATTGTTTCTATAATAAAATTCAATCAAGAAATGCAGACGTAATTCTCATAAAACAAGCTGTGAGTGAACTACAATTAGAATTAGGAAAGATTAGAAACAGTATGACCACCATAATGGAAGAAATTGAGGGAACGTATGATGTTTGTGAGGTGAAGAGAAGAAGATCGTTAAATGCTTCCAATTACTACGAAATTAAAAAAGCTGCTGCGTATAAAGTGTGTGACATAATAATATCTCAGTCTAAGGAGAGGTTTTCGTTTAGTGATCATTTACTATCAGCTCAACTTTTCGAGCGTGAACACTTTAAATTATATAGAACCTCATTTCCCACAGTTGCATTTGAAAAGACTGTAACTGTTTATCCATTTTTTAACATCTTGAGACTCAAATCTGAACTTCAAGTTATATATTCTAGAGAAGATTTTTATTCC
>JABUQX010049966.1:32500-35000 GCA_015478945.1 Trachelipus rathkii
TATTATATATATATTATATATATATTATATTATATTATTATTATATATATTATTATTATGATATATAAATATATATATTACATATTATTAGTTATTATATTATTGTTATTATTATATATTATTATATATATATATATATATATACAAATACATATGATATATATATATATTTATTATACGTGTAAATATATATATATATATATATATACAGTATGATATATATTATATATTATATGTTATATATATGTTTATACATATATATATATATATATATGGTTCTACTAATATCCGAGCAGAAATAAAGTTTACAAAAAAAGGAATTTTTTTGGGGATTTTTTGCAATAATAAAAACTTAAAAAAATGGTCGCATCTTTTGTATGGGGAAAGGGGTGAAAGTGAGCTAGAAATTAACTGTGTAGTTAATTAATAATTGATTATAATTGAAAATTATAATTAATTAGAATTTAAAACTTATTATTGCTTAATGTCATGAAATTTCAAAAAATTAATTTAAAAGTATATAAAAAAAGTTAATTGAATATCAACACAAATTAATATCATATTAAAAAAAATTAAATTTTTATTTCATCTAAAAAAAATTATTTTTAAATTTTATACAAACCTGTAAAATAATTTTATATTATTATGTAAAAAAAAAATAAAAAAAAATTCAATTTTTATTTCACTAAAAAAAATTGTCAAAATGTTATTTATACAAACCTGCAAAATTTTTTTATATTATTATTAAATACATACATATGAAAAGTTTTTTTGTAAACATTTTCTCTTCTGGTCCTAATATGTTATAAATATAAAGAGAAAACCCATTTTGAAATGAAATAAAAAAAAATTTACGACACATCTGAAATAATTTCAGTAACAATTTGGTAATTAATATTATTGATATTATTTCTGTTTCTTTTATTGTTATTATCGTTTATGTTGTTTTTGTTATTAAATTATTTTTTAATTATTTTTTCCATTGTTAATAAAAGTTGAGCTTTTTTGTTGTTACTTTTTTTCTAAATTTAATATTTTAAAGTCATTTCTATTAGTTCGAAATAATGTTTTTGTGTCAATAAGAATTATAGACATTGTTTAAATACAATTATAATAATAATAATAATAATAATAATAATAATAATAATAATAATAATAATAATAATAATAATAATAATAATAATAATAATAATAATAATAATAATAACAGCCAATAATAATAATAATAATAATAATAATAATAATAATAATAATAATAATAATAATAATAATAATAATAATAATAATAATAATAATAATAAGTTCCTCTCCTATGAGAAACAGGAGTCCCCGAGATATTGTGCCGCTGCGGCAGTGTCGGATCCATATATATATATATATATATATTGTTGTTATTATACATATTATTGAGCAGCATATTATATATTATTAAGTATTATTATTATTATTATTATTATTATTACAAACTATTAAATTTTATTATAATCCATTATTTATTATTACATATATTATTATATTATTATTATTATTATTATATAGATATCCATACATATTGTATAAATGTTATATTTATTATTATTATTACATATTAATATTATTATTATTATTATATTATTGTTATTATTATTATAGCATATATTAATACATACATATACATATTATTATTATTATTATGCTATTTAATATTGAAGGCTATTATTACATATACATATACTACATATTACATACATGTTACACATTATTATTACATTATATTAATATATACATACATATATATTACATATATACATATTATTATTATTGCTACATACATACATATTATTACATAAACATACATATAGATATATATGATATATATATTATTATTATTATTATATATTATTATTATTATTATTATTATTATTATTATTATACATATATATTATATATTACATATTATTATTATTATTATTATTATAACATATATATATATATATATATATATATTATAAGTATATATATATATATATATATATATATATATATATTATTATTATATTATTATATATATATATATATATATTATTATTATATTATATATATATATATATATATTATTATATTATTATTATTATTTATTATATTATATATATTATTAATATATATTATTATATATATTATATATATATATTATATTACATACAATACATACATATATATTATATATTATATTATTATTATTATATTATTATTATTATTATTATTATTATTATACATATTATTATTATTATTATGCTATATATACATTATATAATATTATATATATATATATGATATGGTATATATTAGTTATATGATATATTATTGTTATAGTATATATACATACATATTGTACATATATATATATACACAGCATATAAGTTGTTATACATATGCTATATTTATATATGTTATCGCGGTAGTATATTATTATGCTATATATTATTAAGCGATATATATTAATATTATATGTATACATATA
>JABUQX010049967.1:0-12500 GCA_015478945.1 Trachelipus rathkii
AAATAAGAGTAGATTGTGCGGCTTCAGTAATTTCAGATTAATAGTTAATAATTTTGTATTAACTCGTAAATGAAAAATTGAATATGAAAAAATCATGTCTTTGAAGGTGGCAACATTGTTAATTTAGCCTTTATCTGTGTCAGGGTGTTTAGATCTTTTAGGTTATACTTGTGTAGAAACTGAATATTGTAAATATTACCGTTAGCTGGTGAAGTCTGATAGTTGTGATGAAATATGGGCTTAGGCTAATTTTGCTGAGTAATGTTAGATTGTAGAGCATTGAATAATGTCGAGGTCTATCCATAGTTCAGGAGAAGGAGTTATATTTAATAGCAAGACAGCTTTGATGAAGCAGTACATTCAAGGTTCAAGATCTTGATACGTGTTGATGGTTGGATCTTGTTAAGGTTTGTGTACATAATCAATCTTTAGCAACTGATATAGCTGAAAAGTAGGTAGGTTGAGTTTTGCTATTATAATGGTTGAATAGTTCATGAGTCAAATTTAATGCTTATTTCGATAATTGTCAAATTATAAGGTATCGTAATGTAGGTTTAGCCATTGTGTAAAGTGAGATTATGTGGTATGCTTCAGCTTGCGTGTGTATTAACGATAAAGGTCTTACATGTAAGACATCTTGTGTTACGGCTTCGTGGAATCTATTTCATGTAAAGTAATGATTTGCAGTACTTGAGAGTATTGTTAATATTCATAAATCATATGTAGTTACGACACTGCTAGTACGACTTAAGTATTCGAAAGTTAGATAGGGTCTTGGTATGTTATTTGGATATAATGACACCATCCTTGTCGTGATAGCATTTTATTCTAATCTAGTGAATCTTGGGAATAGCAGCGCTGATTTGGTAACATCAATTTGTTTTAAAGTAAAACTTATGAAGTACTTTTGATTGTGCAGTGGATTGTGATTTAGGCATGTCAATTTGCTAGTTTTGTTAAATTCACTAAATATAAAATGTAAAAAAAACACCTGATTTGTTAGAACAATGTGGAAAAGTGGAAAAGTTTACAGTTGTGTAAATATGGTAGGAATATACCAAATCTTTAGCAAGGCCATTATTAATAGAATATTCATGCGTAAGGTAGGTTTAGATACTTAAAAAACGATTTAAAACGAACATGCTGTTTTGAAATATAAAAAGAACTTTGTGTTTATGTCATTTTTTCCCCGTATTTACTTTAAATATAACTTTAAGGTCAAATACTGGCACATCATATACAACAGAAAGATTGGTAAAACATAAAATGTGTTTTAACCATTTTAATTAATGTTATAAATGATGCATAATGTTTGTTATAGTTACTTTTGCAAATTATATTAGTTTAATTAGTGCCTTAATTCACTTCACTCATGGACGTAATCGCTAATCAATGGATCACCGGTGATTTGAGAATTGCTGGTATATGTGTATACTTAGGCGAGGCTCTATTGATTAATTATATTTTTACAAAATTTTACAAAGGAAAGAGAAAACAAGAGAGAGCTCACCTAGCTTACATCTATTTATAGTTAATGTTATAACAAAAAAAAAGGGATACTTTAAAAGAAAAATATTAAATATGTAAAATGGAAAACGCACTATAACTTTAAATGTCAATTTAAAATAATAATTATGTAATAAAATTATAAATTTACGAAACAAGGTTGTAAACTACAAAGGGTTTTAGGTGAAAAGCTGGAAAATGAAATATTTTTATTAAAAAGTCACAATCATGTAGGTGTTTCTAGAACGCCAGGCATCTACTACTACTACTACCTTTGACTGACTACTACGTCACTAACACTACTACACTATACTATACTACTAGCGACTACTACTAAATCCACTACTACTACTACTACTATTACTACTATACTACTACTACACTACTCACTACTGACTACACTACGCAGACTTTATATTCCTCCATGTCTTAATCTTCGCTGTCCAGTAGTCACGTCTCAGACACGTCCTTCATTTTGCTGGTAACTTATATATATATTATAATATTATATATTAATATATATATTATATAAATAAAATAAAAAGTTTATTAGATATAAATAAATATAATATAATATTATATATATTATATATATATATCTATAAATATTATAATATATATTATAATAATAATATATAATAATATAGATATATAATATATTAATATATATATACTATATGTATATATAATGTATATAATATATATATATATATTAGTATATATATATATAATAATATATATATATATAATATCATATCTATATAATATATATATATATAATAATATTATTTAATATAATTATAAAGTAATATATATATATATTAATATATAATATACATTATATAGATTACTAAATGTATAAATATAATAAATATATGTATATATAGATATTATATATAATATGTATATATATATATAATATATTAATATAATATATTACAGATAATAGATATATATATATATTATAATAGTATTATATATTAATATATATATATTTATATATATATATATATATATATATATATTATATATATATATATATAGAGTATATATATATATTGACTATATATATATATATACTATATTATATATTTATTATTATATCTATTATTATATATTTAATATGATATAATATATAGTAATATTATATATAATAAGTATACTATATATATAGTATATTATATATAATGTTATGTCATATAGTTATATATGTATATATATATATATAATATATTATATATATATAATATATAGTATATAGTATATTATTATTATTATTATAACTATATATTATATATATATATATATTTAGGAATGATATTAGTATGAAACTGGAATATTGTGGCCTTTGTACATATATCTCTATCAAATGTCTTAGTCACTATCCATAACGTGATTTGGATGTTATTGAGTCAATTTCACCAGCTCTATGCTGACGTTACTGCATTGAACGTTGTGTATAGATAAGCTTTGTTGTTAGAACCGATTAGGTTAATGTAAGTTCTGAGCAGTATAGCTCATGGAAAAATAGAACTAAACACATTATATAAATTTGTACGAACACCGCGTCTAAAATTATAATATTTATGGCACCTCCAGATGAATATGTACTGTACTACTACTACTCGCTACGCTGCCTTTTCTACTACTACTTCTACTATTACCACTACTACCACACTACTGCTAAATCCAAGCTATAAAGTTATCAGTGAGATCATTAGGTATTCGCAACTTTGACCTTCTTACATAATAGCTTGATGTAAATACATTATGCAAGTCAGAAGCAAATTTTGTAGTTAAGCATCGTACTACACTGGCTCAGCTCACGCTGAAGCTAAATATACTCATTCATCGACTCGAATTCTGCTCATGTAATAAGAATCGTTATATATTATTGATATATTATTATTATGATTATTATTATTTATTATTAGAATTATATTTATATTATTAGTATTATATTATTATTATTATTATTATGATTATCTATATTATTATATTATTATTATTTATTAGCATTATCATATCATGTGATCATGTATCAATTATCATTATCATATCGATAAAAACTCGCATGTTATTATTATTAATTATCAGAATATTTTCATTCTTTCTAATTCTTACTTATTAAAATTTTATTCAGATCCAGCTAGTTATTTATATTTTATATTTATATTATTATTTTTTATTATATATTATTATTATTATATATGTATTAATTAATTATATTATTATTATGCATTATTATTAAAGTAAGTTATTATCATAAAATATAAAATTAGATCATAAAGAAAAAGTATGATTATTGTTGTATAATGGTCATAATTTTAGTTATATTATTATTAGATTATTATTAGTATTATTATTTTATTATATTATATATTATTATTTTTATATTGATATTATTAAGATTTATTATTTATATATATTATTATTATTATTATTAATTATTATGCTATTATATTATATTATTATTATTATTATTATTATGTATTATTTTTATTATATTATTATTATTATTATTAAGTTTATTTTCATAAAAATTTGGGTCAGATATGGACTTGAAACAGTAAAGGCAGTATAATAGTAGTAAAACATAGGCGGGGAGATTGGGAGCCCCTCAGGGGCGGCTTGCGCTACTGCTTTACTGATTTAGAGTCAATAAAATCTATTTTTTTATTAAAAATTTAAAAACATGCTACACAATTTGATAATTTTCAGCAGTTATTGAACTTCAATTTCAGAAACATGTTTCACAATATGATTATTTTCAGCATGGTTTTGTACTTCAATTTCAGAAATGTTTTCCAAGAATCTTTAATAATGCATGCAGGTTTTCTATAAAAAAATGTATCAGTATGAAATATATAATAGTCGACTCTATTATTCGAACTCGCACACATGGTGATGTTACACACATAGATAAGTCGAATGCAAAAGTTTGATCAAACCCTACAGTAACTCAGTCTCGTATAACTCTTCAGCTGCCAATCTAACCTAAGCCCCCTTAGGGTGGTTCGGTCCTCCTCGTCATGTGGAACCTACATTCCTGATCTCGAGAGTGTCAGCATCGTCCCTTGCGTCAGCTTGCATTCTCTTATCATGTCTGTGGACTGCTCTGCTTCTTTTTCTTATACATTCTGCACAAATTTTTCTTTCCGTTGGGGCCCCTTCCAAGGGTCCTAGCTTCCTTTGAGAGTGACTTAACTATCTATTCATACTTCATGCGTCAATGAAAACATAATAGAGGCTATCAATATTATTGCTTAATACATACTACTAACTCGGTACTGCACGGCTCCGGCACGCTCGCCGGTACTTTTACCTACAATCACTCATGCTCCGTTTATAATGATACTTATCTTTTCCTTCTTTAGGGTCGCATAAAACATTTTTTTAAATTCACAGCCTTTTTAGTAAAACGATAAAATGTATGTATATAAGAAAAGGTAGACTCTAGTGTGCAAAACGGGTTATTATGAAAAGAAAATGTATAATCAATTAATTAAAATTTGCATAAATCAAAAGAAATGCATTGTAAAAATGAATCTATCGAATAATTTTAACATTCATTAGGCAAGCAAGCAAGTTTTGAACATTCCGTACAGTTCAAAGGTTTTCGGCCCCAGCCCAATACACTAATGGCGTGAGACAACTACCTATATAAACAGGGTATGCCAAAATTTCATTCTTCGCTAACGCCAATTTCAAGTTAGGGGCTTTTAGCCCCATCACTCAATGGGAGTGGCGTTACGGTAACCTTGTTCAATCGAGGTTACCTCCTAAGGAAAGGTAAGGAAAACCGTCATAGTCACTAGTTCACTATGGAAGCGGTCATGGATCGACGTCATACGAGCAACATAAGACACCAGCAGGAAGGGAAAGTACAACGACTGTGGTGACGTCTAGAGAGAGTCATGAACTCCAAGTATATTCATGTACACTTCATGAACCCATGTAGAGGCAGCCGCCTTGTATACGTGGCTTAAAGTGAGACCGTCATGGGAGCTCAGCTTACTTCATGAAAGTAGCCATGAGAAGTAGCTCAGCTACTTCGATGCAAGTAGTCCCCTACTTCATGTACGACTGATGCCACCAACGTACAGGCCTAAAAGTAGATGATGTCATATGGAGCTGAAAGAAAGGGGTTAGCGGAGAACACAAGGGGGGTAGGGGAAAAGAAGCGGTTATGAAAGTAACGGATGAAGCATAGTGCTTATACTCAAATACATACCACTCAGTCAAGCCGATAGGATACGAAATAGGGCCAAAAAACAACGGGGGGAAAGCTCTCGCCAAAAACAAATGCGATAGCATGAAAAGGTACCCCCGCGAGGTAGCTACCGGGGAGGGTCCTAGAAAAATACCTCAGGAAAGACCCGGGTCCACCGCCGTCTTCAGGCCTTTGCTGCACTTTCCCTGATTATACTAACTGGTCAGGGCTCCGGCTTCCGGAAAATGCGACAGGTAGGAGTTTTTCCCCCTCCCGGGAGTGTCTCGGAACCCCGCTCTTTGGTATGTGGGTCTCGGGGTTCCTCCAACCCTCTCCTACGGGGTATTGGGAAACGTCCCTCCTTAGTCCTTCTGGTCCGGCTCGAGCCCCCTAATTTTGCTTTATTTACCTTTCCAAATATATAATATATTAAAAATTATATATAGAAGTATACTATATATATCTATATAGTAATAATATATTATATATATCTATATATACTATTAAATATATATATAATATCATATAATGAGATATATATATATAATATATAGTATAGTAACCTAAATTAAAATGCCTAAATCTAGAAAATCTATTCATAGGTTAACCAGAGATAGAATGCTTATCTCAGGACCATTCTTCATACATATTTTAACCATGTATCAAAAAAAAGAAAAAAAAAAAAAGAAAAATTCCTTTACTTTTGCGTGTGTTCCAATGGGATTGAAACTGTTTATGGGGATTTCGTAACAAGTTATAATTAACAAATTATACAACTGGCACTTTTTCTTACCTTATTTATGACCTTTTTTTTTATTTATTATTAACCCTTTTATTGTTATTGTTCTAATAGGCTTACATTTTCAATAAAAAAATGCCATTTTCGAGACAAAAAAGAAAGCACACTCTGCTCAAAAGGTTTCACATAAACTAAAAGCGAGCATTCCGTTTCTCGGTACAAATTTCCTTCCGCAGCGTGAAACCAATTATTAAAATAGTTTAATATATTTTCCAATTTATAACTTCAAATACTATTTCCTAGATAATTTTAATTACTTTATTTTTACTGTGCATTTATATTAAATTTAAAATGTAAAATTTACTTTCATAATAAAGGTCAATAGCTATACTTTGTCATATATAAATATATAGTATAATATAATTATATATATAATATATATATAATAATATAATAAGTATATATATGATATATAATATATATTAATTATATATTATATTTATAATTATATAATATATATAATATAATCATAATATATATATATATATAGTATATATACATATATATAGATTAAAGTTTCTATAAAATTAAGCTGCACCTCCAGCTTGGAAGCGGCAACGCCCATGCTTCATACATACTTTGGATTGTATTCAAAAGCTTGCCAGACACACTACATCATACTACACGCCACAGAAACTTCCCTTCTTATTCTGTCTACACCTGTTGCATAGTCACAAACCATAACAATTTATTCATTCTCTCTCGTCGTTACTCAGTTTTTTGTGTTCATATAAAACTGATTACAGTTATCTCATCATCTACAACGCACCTGTCTTCACCAATCAGTCCCTCAGTGACTCCACGCACTCTTCAACCAAAATACCAGCCTATATCTCTCCTACAAACATTTTCAGAAGCAATTCCCTATATTTTCTACAGTTTCCCTTATCCCATCTACCCTTATATGTAAGGGAATTATTACTTCTCTTCTCCAATCCTTCAGAACTATACCCTACATAAACCGCTTTGTTACACAATTCCATATCCAGTAATCTGCCAAACTCGCTATTCTTTTATCAGTTCACATAGTGTCCATCTATACCTGAAGATTACCATCTTCAACTTTCTCACTCTACCTATTAATCCTCCCTACTAATACCTCATTCACCTTTAAGAATGGTCAATTTCAGCCATCAAACCTACACACATACCTTCACTCTCTTCATTTCTGCTAATATGCAGATTTCGAAGTGTCCCTCAATAATCCTTCAGCATCCATTCATCAGGTAATAAAGTAACCATCCTATTCTTATCTCTGAAGATCCCCTTGGCTCTCGTTCTAACCTTTCGTACTTCCCTTCCAGAAGAGCTTGCTTTTCCTTGTAAATCCCCATTCATCCACGCTTCCAAAACCGTTCAAGTTTTACCTCTTCTTCTCCCGTACTAACGCAATTTCTAGTCTTACTTTCAATTCTTAGATATTTCCCAATACACCTTTCTTTCCGAGATCTCATCAATGGTTCAAAGCACATTCAACCACTCCTCTTTTATACGTTTAACCTCTGGCACACCTCTTCAATTACACACTCACTATGGACTTCTTATTTAATATTTAGCACATCCACATACTCTCTGCATCCCTGAAAAAGACCTCCTTCGTCCTAGATTGTTCAGTATCACCTTTGTTCACGATAATGGTGAAAAGGATCAGGGAATATGATTTACTTCACTGTTAACCGAGCTAATTTTAATTTTTCTCATCTGAAGTCCACCAACTTCGCCTCCTTGTCCGCTTTTTTCCTCCATGCCAACCCAATTAGTGAATCTACATAAAAACAGAATGATTGATTATTCGTAACCCAACCCTCACTGATTTAAACATCCCACACATATTTCAGAATCTCCGCTTCTTTAACCCAACCAAATCAACTCATACTTTTCATTTTCATAGACAATCTTGCCCACCCAAACTCTTGTTACTTGTGAATACTCTTGTGGCCTGAAAAACGTAATTACTTCACACATTTATCTCTCCGCGCAGAATCAAATCACCTCCTAACTTCTCTTTTGTTCCGCAACCGAAGGATCTGTTATAAACCATCCCTTTTTCATTATATACCAACAATATGTCCAATGTCACAATGGCTCTAAAGTGATTACAATTCAATACATGTATTCAGATAACCCTCAATACTTCTTTTATATGATATATATATATATATATAGTATATATAATAAATATATATATATATATATATAATATATATATATATAGGTAATATTATTAAGTATAGTAATCATCGGTATACTTTATAAGTATTATATATATATATATATAATTTTATATATATGTATGGAAATATATATGTAAATAATAAGATATATAGTATATATATTATATATATATTATATTAGATACTATAATATATATATATATATATATATAATATATATAGATATATATAGTGGAGTATTTTAAAAATATGAATATAAGACCAAAAAAGAATGAATACTTAATTGGATTCAGCTTGTTTAGCGGGTCTATCGGTGAAACGACTTACTATTTCTAATATATAATAGAGTATATATAGTATTTATAATATATAGTATTATATATTATATAAAGAATATAATTATATATATAATATAAAATATATATATATTACAATATATATAATATAGTATTTTAATATATATACTTTATATATAATATATATAATATATATATATAAAATATAATATATATATATATATAGTGTATAATATAATATGTATGATATGATATATATACATATTAATATGTATGTGTATAAATGTTATATGTATAATTGTATTGTCTAATACCTTTGTCTGAATATCTTAATGTATAGGATTATGCTGACATAAGAGCATGTGTGGTGCAAAACCTCTACGGATCAATATCTCGAACAGTTGGTGATCGACAATGTACCGACATGTGGTGGTGTCGCTATTTCGGAAGTAACCCATCCCGCATCCTCCAAGACTTCGCTAAAATTTCTTGAAGTTTATCAACGTCCAAGAAAGAAAAAAAATTTCTTTCTTAATTTTAGACTGAAGGAAAATATATGCTTCTTTTGCATAAACCCAACTTCCACCTGGATAAAATAGTGGATAACACCAGGTGTATTGAAGCACACCAAAATTACTCCTTACTTTTTTGAAGCATATGATAAAACTTTTTATATCATCAGTAATGGAGTCTCACTACTGTTCTGGCATTAAAACTGTTTGAATATATATATATATTATAGTATATTATATAATATATACTATAAATATATATATAATATGCTATATATATATATAATGATAATAATATATATATAAATATATAATTATATATATATAATATATATCTATAATATATATATATATATAATATATTATATATATAGAATATATAATATATACATAATATATATTATATTGATATATATATATATATATATATATATATATATATACATATAATATATATATAAATATATATAGATATATAATTATATATAAAATATTATATATATATATAATTATATGTATATATTTTCATATTTTAAATTTTAGATATATTTTATTATTATATATAAATAAGATATAGATTATATATATTAAATATAATATATAATTATATAATATATATTTAAGATAAATATTATAATATATATAAATCATATAATATATATATAATAAATATATATTTATTATATTGATAATACTAGAAGTGTCATCAACTCTCTGAAATTCATATTTTAAAAAAATAATCGATGTTTTGAAATGGTATGAAGCCACAATAATATAGTAATATAATAATAATAATATATATAATTAATATAAATATATAAGGAAACTATATCTATATATATATAGTAGTAGGGGGTGGATCCGGACGCAAATGACCGCGCTTTTTGACTCGTCTCGCCTGCGTCGGCTCCGCTTCTTTGCGCTCGAATGGCTCTACCTTGACCTTGACCTTGTTGCCTTTCAGTACAACGCAGTGGAAAATAACCTGAAAGTTATTGCTCTCCTTGGTCTCCAGGGTCATTTTTGGCCACGGTATTTTTCGCCAACCCTAATTTTTTGGCAACCCCTAATTTTTGGCAACCCCTAATTTTTTCGGCAACCCGGATTTTTGGCAACCCTTCGGAAGGGTTGCGCCAAACGGTGCGTAAGCAACCGTTGTACGTATTGCCCCTCCTTTTTACGCCCCTAATTTTGACCATGTCAATTTTGCCACGTAATCTTTTATCTTCCATTTACGGGGGTTAGCCCTATCTTTTTATGTCTTATACCTTTTGTCCTTTACCTCATCCGCTCCAAAGCTTGACAGATACATGGGTCTAATTTTGGACCCACGTAATTTTGTCTTCATGGGTCATTTGACCACGGTAATTATTGTCTTCTTTAGGGTTACCCTTTGATGTTAACCTGTTTTGACATGTATTTAGGCTTGACCTTGCCATAGTACATGGTATTTTTGGCCCGCCACTTTTATGGCCATTCGTGCCCATCTGGCGTGCACAGTATTTGCGTTCCTAACTTGTGAAACGCGATGTATGGATCCTATCCTGACGTGAAGCCGCTACACACACACACATCACCATACACACACACACATCACACACACACATCACACACTTCACCACACTGTGACATCTTATACACACAGCACCCACGATACAGCACATTCACTTATGGATACTTTACACACATTCACTAATGTACACTTACATTACCCATATCACTTACCATTTACACTTATACACACGTACAAACCACTGCCAACCCTTTGTCGTCCATTGGTCAATTTTGACCCACAGTAATTTTTTGTCTCTTAGGACTTAGTCCCTTTTTGATGTCTTAACCTTGGTTGACTATTTGATGGATTTCAGCCTTGACAGCCGCCAATACCATTGGTAATTTTTGACCCCACGCTAACTGATGGCTCTTGATGGTCCCAGGTCACAAGTATAGTTTAAGA
Source organism: Trachelipus rathkii (assembly GCA_015478945.1). Classification (NCBI taxonomy): domain Eukaryota; kingdom Metazoa; phylum Arthropoda; class Malacostraca; order Isopoda; family Trachelipodidae; genus Trachelipus; species Trachelipus rathkii. The sequence goes on from JABUQX010049967.1 coordinate 11,458, forward strand.
CCATAGGAGTTCTATTAGTGCTCTTTGATTATTAGATGAGTGCAGGTGAGTGCCAAAGTGAGTGCAATGAGTGCCAAGAAGTGAATGAGTGAATGAGTGCCAATGAGTGCCAACTGAGTGCACACTGTTTTTCAACTTGTCTAGCCTCCCTGAGCTAAATAGCCTAATATGGTCTACCCTAGTCTATCAAAGTATCGTTAACGATTGTGTTATATGTACAAGACTGCTAGGAGCTCCTACTATGATTTAGTCTTTTTCTTATCACTTATAGCCTATATACATATATATATATCCTATAATGTACATATCTATAACACTTAACATAGCGATCTCAAGTGACACTCTCTTATTCGTTCACAATGGCTACCAAATGCTGCACAAAATATGAAACTCAGCACAATTATGCACCACGGGCTAAGTATTAGCTGTTCAGTCTAACTTAATCTATCATTACCTAACTGGACTAAATACATCAACCTAACATTGTCCAACGTAACCTAACTCATATAACTTTTCAATCACGACATCTCAGTTTTTTTTCTATAACATGACGCATCTGTGTATCGTTTTTTTCTATTTTTAAAAATATATTTTAAAAATATTAAATCGATTCGCAGACCATCTAAACATAGGGGTAGACACTATGCTCGGGACATATACCTCATATAAATTTTCAATCACATCTTAGTTTTTTTCTATAACGTGTTGCATCTGTGTATCGTTTTTTAAAATATTATTCTACATTTATAGTTTTATTTTTACTTTAAAACTTTTAATTTACAAAAAAAAATATTTATTTTGTTAAAAAGTTTGTAAAACATTTTGTTTTTAATAAAATTTTAAGAAATTCTATTAAAAACAGTAGCGCGAGCATCTAGCCATCCAACTATACCCCCCTGCCATTCCATGCCTTGCTCTATTGACTTACTGTTTTAAGCCATATTTTTGTAATGTATTAAGTATAAACTTTAATGTTTATAACAAAAATATCAATTATTCACTTACATTTATATTATTCATTCAACGTTAACACATAAAATAAG